>JAUELG010105271.1:0-10582 GCA_031471515.1 Dendraster excentricus | reverse complement strand
CATACAGGGCACTCAGGATATCATCATCGACGATGCTGCATTCTACCGATAGATCGTCGACGGTTGAAGCTGGTAGGGTATGCGAAATCCGATAACCACTAGACTCGAGACCAGTAATGCTATTGCGCTTGTAATCATCCACCGTGGAGTATGTGTTCTCATTCTGTAGGCCTCCACCGTCAGCACCACGTGTTGCAACTTCAATTGGTACTGAAGTCCCTTGTCCATTATTCTGGCCAAATTCAGGACGATCTCCGTGTGCAATGGGGACTGGATTGAGATTGGCCCCACTCTCTTCATATGGTGAGCAATCATCCACTTGCGATTGCCCAAGGTCAGAAGTATCGTGGTAGGGCCGTGGGGGTAATTTCGGTGCTTGATGTTGATGAAGTGACCGAGGCAAATTTACCAGACCTTCATTCTCACGTGCACCTCCCGACTGATCATTGGTGGCAGAAAGAACATTAAAACTTGGGAAAGATGGAAGTGTTGGCTGTCGTGGCGCAGGCGTCAGATCGATAGCATCCGTTGTGTTTGACCTCGTCATCGCAACCGAAATGTCCTGATGGTTAATGTTCAGTCCTTCATTTCTTTTACGTGCTAGAACAGTGGACAGGATTGCCACGGATAATATCAAGATAGTGACTATGAACACGATGTCCCTGGTAGTCATTTCTAGACCCTTTTCACTTCCTTGTTCGGCTGGGCATTCGTTCGGCAGTTGTGTGCTTTCTTGCGAGGATTGAGCTTGTACCGAGCCCGTTGTCAGCACGGAAACAGTGGATTGTGTTACACCATTATCATGTCCAGTAGTTACAAAAAGACTTTCATCAGAAACGCTTGTGTACTGATCGACGATATCACTAGTGGACAGTTCTTGACTGAGTGTTGACATTTCTGTAGGCACGGAAAAGTTTAAGGAAAGATGTGTGTTCTTCCCATTGTTGTAATTAATGTAGTATTCACCATAAACAATATTAATTTGACCTTTGATAGTGAAGGAAAAGCATTGCAGACCACAAAGTTCAAGTGTGAAATGATCTTTATATCCATCGTTGACAGTACACCATAAATAACATCTGCTTGGACCGCAGCCTAGATTGGAGCGACAATCACCAATCCTGCTAATACCGCCATAATTAATTCGAGTCCATTCTATTGTATCATATATCTTCAGGTATTCATCGATGCTACACTGTACACTGACAACCGCTCCATCCGATTCGAATTCATGATGTCTCCTGCAATCAAACGACAACAAGAGGCCTTGCTGGATCATGAGAAACAGTGAAAGTGCTGCCAATAATGTATAAGCCATCTTGTATAACAGCCTCTTTCCTTGAACAACTATACCTAGAGTAAAATAGTTTTGTCGATTTAATTTGCCTATATTAAATGAATTGTTAAAGATGCTATAGAAGTAGTTCAGCAGCCTATACTTAGATGGTGGACGAAGGTAAAGAAGAGAAATGGGTCTATGCAAAACTGCAATGAGTTGATCTATTCATGCGGTGTATCAGTATAACTGGCTTGTTAGCATGGCCATGAAGGAGGACATTAATGTTCTATTGTGTCATCAGTTATTCAACGAGTATCCTTAGGCAATGATTTATTGGGTTCACTTTCATATACATGAAATAACAATAATTAATCAAGTCTATGGGTACTTTACTTTTGTGCGGATTATTCCTCCTTTTTCTTAGTAGGTTTCTTCTTGGTTTTACGTTTCGGTTTCATGACTTTGAATTAACCTCACGAAATCCAAGCTATTTTTGCGCTCCCAGGCCCAAGAGATGCACATCCCTTATAGCAAAAACTGGTAAAAATTACGTTTTATTTACGTCTATTTATGTCGTGTATTTCGTCTTAAAGACGTCGTAAATTGGCGAAAAAAAAAGTCAAAAAGCGAAAATTTTGCACCAGCGCTTCACGTCATATAGACGTTATATTTTGACGTGGTAATGACGAATTTTTTTCATAACAAGACGTCTTTGAACGTCATTTTCACGACGTCCTTATGACAAAAAAATAATTTTAAAGAAATGGTCTTAAAAAGACGTCATCATGACGTCTTCTACACGACACAATTTATGATGTGAAAAATGGTCTTAAAAAGACGTCATAATGACGTTGTAATCACATCGTCAAATACGACATGCCCAAAAACGGAATGGGGGCACTTCCCAAAATCGGATAGGATGTCTCTTCCAATTAAGAAATATACATAGAACAGTTATTTTGGTCGTGTAGTTTATGTTTTAGGGCACTCTCAGTGACAACATGTCAGGTTTCATTTTTTTGTAACTTGTTACCAAAACAGGGCCGGGAAAATCGCACTTACTGTCCATCATAGCATGAAACAATGAGCAATGCGTGCACCATTGTAAGTGTGCACTCATATATATGCCGAGAGAATGGACATGGTTGTTCGACGCTGTGACGGGCAGACAGTGCGATTTATCAGTCACTGAACTGGCAAAAGGTGACACAAATTGGAATCGACTTTGACCACACAATAATGCAATATTCTAGATATAGATAATCACATTTCTGTGGTAGATGATGGATTAAGAGATGTAGGATAATGTCCGGATATTTATTATGGAGGTCATCTTTTATGAATTAGCAACTTAGCATACACATTAACGTTACATTATAGTGTGTGTTTGCAATTTCCTAAATTGCATTTTGCAATGTATGGGTGTACTATTTGTGCATTGTTTTATTCTGTTTGTTTTTTTCAAAGATTTCCCTCATATTTATATTGTTTCTTTAAAATATGAAATGCATGTACCCTTTCATTGCGTTTCCTTGAATGTGGCTTTGTGAGGATTTGTGTAAGTGCATGGTTATGATTAGTATAAACAGATTGTTACACGCCAATGCCAAATTCATTTTTAAATAAGCTTACCCCTATATATCATTACAATCTTGTTTCCGATTCAAGTTCATAAAAGGTTTCCATCATTTCATGTTTTGACAAAATAAACATTTAAACGGATGCCGAAAATTACATGGAGCTTGTTCGTTTCTCTTCTACCGTGTTTAGCTTATGATAAAAGAAGATTAACCCGTTGAGAACAAATTGATATTGGTATAACACGCATTCTCCATAGACTCAAGCCCAAAATATTTCGGGACCAGTCCTCATCGGGTTAAAATGGATTTAGATCGTTGTTAATGCCCCTTTTAGTATGACTACATATATTCTCCAGTTCAGGGGCGTTAATAAATGGTCATTAAACTCATAACGTTATACAGCTGACGCATATTTTCGCCGTTTTAACCAGGAAAACAAATTGTTCCTTTTCAATGTAACAGTCACACATCATTCAGATATATATCACAATAATTTTCGTTTTGGATTGAAGTTTTAAATATAGTTTTGGGTAATATCGGATACTTTGCAGGTGTACATTTAAAGTGGTCCATGTCTAATATCAGATATTGCACAAAGTGACATTTGAGACTTCAATCCTATATCAATATCAATATCAATGTAAAATACAGAACATTTGTAAATGTTTGAAAGAAAACGTCCACTGTTTACCTATTGAAAAAAGAATATTGAGTTAATATTTAATCACCAAATACTGATGGATTGCCGTAGAATTGTTGCAGTAATAATCGTCTGTTTGACGAATTCCGCACACGTGTATACAGACGGTACAGAATTTACGCGCGCTCAGGCAGACACGCTCATAACAAACTCTGTCACGCGGATCAGCCAAAACCTCGGCCACCACGCAGACCAGATCCCACTCTCTCGTGACGCGCCAGCGGCCGGGACCGGGCGTTTTCATCTACGACGTTTGTACGTTTATCTAAAAGAGTTAGCTAACGCCTTTGAAAATGATTTCAATGATAATTATCATCATACTGAAGGAACACTTAAAATCATCTAACCCTATTTTATTCTTCTCTTACCATAAGTTATACAACACGGCGGATGTAAACTGGGAAGCTCCGAGTAATTTTCGTGGAGCTAGACACTTTACATGAATGTCTGTAAGTGAAAAGTGTACCATATGCATTTGATGTAAATATCCTCTTATAAAAAATGAACAAATATTGAAGTTGACAATGTCTTCGATTTAACATGGATGAAAATGCCTAAATGCTGAAGTGCATATTTAATTTTAGTGTGTTGGTCTACTTTATGTTGTTGTTCTGCTATCAATATAGAAACACACAACACACCAATAACAGACACTTGCAAACAAATAAATGTCAACATAAGAAATACAAACAAAACGGACTGGTGTGCAAATCCCGACATAAATATCGAATTTAATGTAAGTAAATCTAAATTAGTGCTTTATAATACAGTAGAATTACCGTAGATGTTAATAATATACTTCATTTCATAAAACAATCATTTATTCAGTTTAATCGGGATATCAATATAATGCACATACAATAATATGCGTGCATTTTTAGTCTTTACTGTTTGAATAATCTGCGTACATATTGTACAACCGTACGTGCAATAGAAAGCTTTTAAATGGATAGTTATTTTTCGATTAATTATCAACCTCGATGAACAAAAAGTATTTTTCTCTATCATAATAATATAGTTCGTAATGCTCTGTACAATGCGGCGTAATGTTTATGGTGTTGAGTTTTATTATTTACTCTATGTGGTACATTTAGTATGATGTATATTATACAAACCATCCGTGAAATAGTAACCATATTATTATTTATGCAAAAAATGTAAACCTTAATCCTAGCAAACGGTCAAGCTTAATTCTCGTAAACATAAATAATCACGTGTTCAGTTATCGCATATCATCATTACTCCATATTATATTGACTGCCTAATATGTAGTAGACTATAATAATAGATCATGTTGACCAAAACCATTTCGAAGTATGCAATTCTCCATTTTCAGGATTGATATGCTTAATTCACGGTCTACAAAGTTGGTGCCCCTTATCAGCAATATATTTACAGTCATCCCTAAAAGAGCGATACATTTCGTTATTGATTGTGTAGAAAACTTTCACATTACTAATTTCAGAAAGACCTGCGTAATAATGGTAAATCATATATACATAAGTAACTACACGTGATTAATTTGTTCTAGTTAACATCAAAAGCACAATACATTTTCAAAGACTTATGGGGCATACTTAATGATGTATGTGCTTATATAAAGAGCTTTCAACCAAAAGCCGATAAATCCTTTCCGATTGATATCGAGAAAATCAGTGTTTTTTAATTACCCACATTTGTCTCTGTTTATTCATTAAATCTATACTACAGGTGAGAGAGCTACCATTAAAGGTTATTTATAGAATATTTCATTGCTGAGTTGAGGCCAACACTACAGGAATTTCCGAAATGTTCACCCCGCTGGACGCCACCCGAGCGGCTATAGCGCTTACGTGCTTGCATGTTAGTGCCCCCGTTATAAGTGTTCCTGGCCACACCACTGTCTATAAGCCAATGACTCCCTTAGCTAGCCAGATGTCGCTGCTTTAAGTATTATCTTAGTCTTGATCCATTTGTGGACTCAGCAGTGCGTAGTCAGATGAATCAAAGAACTCTTCCAGGTAATGTTGGCCTTGATCACTGAGTGGGACTCCACCTGATGGCACGCTTCCACTTGTTCCCTGACTTCCCCGAAATGCAACATTTCCCTGCCCTACAGAAGCAGGAGTCGCCGATGGAATCCAGGTTGGCTGCCCGACGTCAGTGTTGACGTCATCACTTCTTGAAGGAGCAATGTCATCTGCATAGCAACGGAGATGACTGTAGTCAGAACTTCCTGAGAAGGCGCCATCATTCTCTCCAGACTCTGATACGAGGCGTACAGCGCTGGGCGGGTAGTCATCCCTGATATCAGCGGGAGCGCGCAGTTCCGGTGGATGAGTGGCCGCTGCGCCTTCGTCTGCGATCGACACTGCTGTAGGGTCTATATATTAACATGATCGACGCATGACAATTGTAATACATATATACCGGTAGAAACATGACATTTGGCTGGCATTATGCCATGTTAACAGTCATTCATTGTATTGATATGTCAAGTGCATAGTTGACCAAGTATTTGCCGAAGCATACTGCAAACATTTTCCTGTCCAAAGTTTGGTCTAAGATCGTCATAGTCAGAATCGTCCATCTTTCCAGAAGAGATAGAGGGAACCTTTGTCTTGACCTTTCCGTGCTGCACACTCCTTTTCTTCTCTGGTTTGGCATACAGAGCACTCAGGATATCATCATCCGCTGTATTGCACTCTACCGATATATCGTCGACGGCTACCGGTGGTAGGTTATGCGAGATCCGATGACTGCTTTCATCGACACCAGTAGAGTCATTGCGCTTGCAATCATCCACCGTGCAGTAAGTATTCTCATTATATACGCCTCCATCGTCAGCTCCGAGTGTTGCAACATCAACTGCTACTGAAGTCCCTTGCCCACTGTTTTGGCCAATCACAGGATAATGTGAACGTGCAGTGGACAGTAGATTTAAGCCGGCTCCGCTTTCTTCGTATGGAGTGCAATCATCCATCGACGATTGTCCCATGTCAGAAGTGCCATGACAAGGTCTTGTAGGCAGTTCCGGTGCCTGATATTGACGTGGCCACGACATGTTAGCCTTGGCATCATTCCAACGATCACCCCTAGACAAAGCATTCGTGGACAGAGCAGTTACACTCGGGAAAGAGGGGAGTGTTGGCTGTCGTGCCATTGAGATCATATCGATTGCATCCGTTGTGTTTGGTCGTGACAGGGCGACAGAAATATTCTGATGGTTGCCGTCTTGTCTTTCATTTCTTTTTCGTGCCAAAACAGTGCACAAGACTGCCAAAGACAATATCAAGATAGTAATGATGAAAACTATGTCCCTGGTTTTCATTGGTTGTTCGACTGACATTGTGTTCGATGGTAGCGACGGACATGTTTGCTGTTGAGACGAAAGCGCGGAAACAGTAGATTGTGTCTCTTCACTCTTACTTCCTGTAGAATCAGAAACATAAATGTCTTCTAAGGCACCTGCCTTTGATGTTTGTGAGGAAGTACTCTGATAGACGATGTCGCTAGTCGATATTTCTTGAATGAGTGTTGAAGTTTTGGTGAGCTCGGTAAGTTTGGAAAGAGTTAAGGCGAGATGCCTGTTTTCAGAGTTAGTTGCAATGTAATATTCCCCATAGTCAGTTTCTTGGAGAGCATTATTGATACTGAAGGTATAACATGTCAGTCCACACAGTTCAAATGTAAAATGATTGCTTTGGTTCTCTGTCCCGCTACAATATACGTTACAAATATGTGGATTGCAGCCATTATATGGGGACAAGCAAGTTCCAACAATTTCGTCTTTACTTCTATTTAATGTAACTCTATCAAATGCCTTCAAGTATCCATCCGTAGTACACTCGACACTAACGACCGTTCCGGTTTCTTCGATTTCACGATGTCTCTCACATGTGAAGGACAATGATAGACAGGTTCGTCCAAAAAAAGCAAGTAGCATTGCCGTCAATAGAACATCCATCTTGCACCACATCCTTTGTGAACTAAACTTCAAATAAGGTAAGTTACTTTAACTGAATTTAAATTGTCGGATAAGACTTTTACCTTATGAGCGACGATATAATTTTCAGTATAACTTTCTTGCTAACCCGTGATATCGCTTGTTGTCTAACGTACAAGTAACAGGGAAGTACAAACCTATAATATATGTCTGCCTTTTTATTATCGGTAGAATTAAATTGTCGTGCAGACGGAAATTTAACTTCCCTGCCTTCCCAGTCCGTGATATATATACTTCACTATCAGGTTCAAAAGAACACAAGTGTGGCTGTTTTTGTAATTTATAATTTATTGGCCCTTAACACCACTGGAGTAAATTTGTTTCATTGGTTTCTTTTGTTAGTTCGTGTTTCGGTTTCATGACTTCAAGGATCATAAAGATATTGATCGCATGTTTTAAAAAGGTTGTTGTCGATTCATACTGTGTGTGTTTTGATACTGGAGGAAGGGGGATAATTATTGGCAGGTCTACAAACTGAAGATTAGGGGATGAAGGCAGGGTAGGAACAAAATACCCAGTATGAAAACAGGAATCTTTTGAATTTTAGTAGTTCCGAACTTCTGCTTTGTATATATTGAATGCAAGTTTAATTTGTTTATGATAAAAGGATATTATTAAGCAAACAATGCGAAATCCTGATTGGTCGAATTCAAGAAGGGGTTGAGTCAAAGGGCACCTATACATTTGGGTTCAATGGCGCTTTCGTATTTTAAAACATTTTGAACTAATTTTATTAACGCTGGTTTACTTATGAGGAGAGGTTCTCTCCCCCCCCCCCCCCTCCAAAAAGAAAGGTGATCAATGATCATAATAATAATACCAATTAAAAAAAAAATAAAGAAAATAAATCAATTAATCAATCAATACACAAGAATAATAAATGAAATTAAAACAGATCACATATCAAACAAAACAAAATAAATAGTTTATATCTAATGAAATCCAACGGATGAAAAGGGGGTTCTCTGTAGGCAAGATAATTTTTCATTCCTTCCTATGTAAGTGTGCACCAGATATTATTTTCAAGTAAAACATTGCAAAAGCACCCTAACTGTGCACGGGCGGACACCCACCCACCTTCCATCACAACGCCAATCAAACCCGCCCTCCTCTTGGTCGCTTCGCTCCCTTGGGAATAGGTCTTGTCGACGTCTGGCATACTTTTTTTCATGTTGTTAAATCATAAACATGATAGATCATGGACCATCTGATGCAATGTTCAACTGCATATGTCACTTTGATTTTTCTCGAAGAAGATTACGTAAAGAGACCATAATTGTGAAAATTAGACCATCTAAACGCTGAAGACTCTTTGAGGGATCTAGAAACTTTGTTGAAAAGAGCAAAAAGAGATCAATGTTTAATAAAATGTATGGTTGTGATCAGATATGTTCATTGAGTAATGAGTGAAAATTCTAGGCCAAATGGATTTGTATGGGCGAGTAATGATCAAAAATGCTAAGTGACATGTTCGTACACACTGCACTAACTTTGTACAGCGTTATAACTACCCAGTAGACAGTTTATATAAATCTGCACAATATGTGCCTTCGCACTTGTTGCGATCGTGTCAAAAATCTAGTACGCCCGGACCCTAGCAGCCAACAGTTTGTGTACATGTCAATGGACCTGGCATGACGTCCAAAACTAAATGAAGATATTTATTCATGAATATCACTGTCATGATACTTTCAGTAGTAAATATGCAAAGAGAACAACATTTGCATAATATTTCCAAAAAACTTTGATCATTTTTGTGACATTGTTATGCAACAAGCTGAATTTTGATGAACATACATGTATTTCGAAACTCGAATGCTTATCACACGGCTCTTGCGGCGCACTGCAGCTGCATGCAGCGTACCATGATGTACCCAAGCCCCCAGGCCGTGCTGTGTTTCGCTCGGGGAACAGCCCCGGAGCAGCAACAAACAGTCTGAAATGAAGAGTAAGAATAGTCGTTGTAATATTATGGGAACGTATTGATATGTATTTTAGATATTCCATACAAGAGGGAAATCATATCAAGTTTGTCTGAAATGAATACTAAGTAGTTAAATTTGGGTTTGACTGGGTTCTTGATTTCGTGAAACACGAAACCAATGCATTGCATACGTGAGCGTGCAATGTACGTGCGACCGTGAGACCAGGCATGATGCATGCATGCAAGAAGAAATTAGGATCGAGTCATTTTTGTCAATCACATTTGAGTTGTACTCTTGAATTTTAAATAAACGATCGCATTCCTTGAATAATCTGTAAACGTATATTGTTCTCGACATATGTTAGGCAATGACAATGTCATATAGTTGATATTCATGAATAAATATCTTCCTTTAGTTTTGGACGTCGATGCTAGGTCCATTGACATGTACACAAACTGTAGGCTGCTAGGGTCCGGGTGTACTATATTTTTGACACGATCGCAACAACTGCGAAGGCACGTATTCAATCGTTATTTTTTTTTTGTCTACCTAATGAGAAATTAAACAAACACTCTTCAACATTTATGTTGGTATTATATCAATACAACGAGGTATGGTATTAGGGGACCAATTAGATGTATGATGAAGTTTGGTGTATTTGGATTCTCTATTCGCATTCCATGTTGAATAGGAAGATTTGTTGTGACACAATTAAAATTATCTTACCATAGTTTGAAAGCGGGTGAGAAGTCCCCAGGTAGATTTAGTGGAATAATTGTTGGTTCGTAAAAAAGATTCATAATTTGGGCGATTATTACCCAAATGAGCCTTCAAGTGAACATCAGATGGGCAAATTTTAACCAATAGTTGTTTGGACAGTATGTTTCCCAGTGTTGGGAAACATCATATCCACTTTTGCCCAATTCTTTGTCCAGTGTTGACCTTTGACATTCAAAGTAACAGGTGGTATTTTCCTTCTTCATTGTTTTTTTTTTGTTTGGTGTTAATATTGGAGCACACATCGCACACAAACAACATCACTTACCAGATCAAACTAAGGAATATATTCAGACTATAGACATTGCTCTTAAATGCTGTATGTATTTTCCAATA
>JAUELG010104718.1:0-10586 GCA_031471515.1 Dendraster excentricus | reverse complement strand
ACGCAAGGATGTCATGGGATCCAGGAGGCTAAAATTGCCAAGTTATATATCAAATGAAATGTCTGTTCACCCTCTAACCGATAATAATTGCCGTAAACCATAGTTTCATTGCCCTTTAATTTTTCAGGCAGATAATTACAAATCTGAATACTTATAAAATAATTGACAGTTGGACAACCAAAACTGTTCCATACTTATATTGGTAATACAAACACATTACGATATGCGAGAAGCACTCGTAAGTAAAGATTTTGACAATTTTAATAAATCCCTTTAAACAGTTTATTGGTAGATTGGGAGATTAATTAAAAATGTATTTTATCCAGACATACCTCTGCTGATCGTGGGCTGATGCACGTTTCTGGTAGACCGTCTGATCCGCGCTTGATGCACGTAGCAAGGAAAGCGTCCTTGGTAGAACCCTCATTAGAATCGATCCAGTAGTCACCTGAGCAGAAAGTATGTAATGAACATTAATTATATGACATTCTTCTCACAGTATGTCCACTGTTTATGGGACAACAGCAATACCTGCAATAACGACAACAATAACATACGATCATACGATACACGGTTCCACTCTCGCCGTGTCTGCTACAGGTGGCTAGGAAGGCATCCTTGATCGAACCCTCATCGGAATCGATCCAGTAATCTTCTATTCATAAATTATGAGAACAACTATAATTATGAAGTATTTTTCAATATGCGTAGTGATGATAAAATGCATTAATCACAGGTGTATACACCTAACGCTATACAGGGTGTCCCAGAAAGAACACCTACAATCGTTAATTTCATCAACACCATCGACCAAATGCAATATTGAGGATGGATTGGGTAGAATATTCTTTTTTCAACAAAATGATACCGTAAGCATTGATTTTCAGTAAGGCGATTCTAGGATCATTTTTTCTGAGGCAATGTTGTTTCCTAAATTTGCTACTTTTTTGTCTCCAACTTTTTGGTTCAACTACCAATCCCTTTCCTCAGGGAAGCACTTGTCGAGATCTCCGCCGATTTGTTGTTCTTGTGATCATAGTGGCTCTGCGGTTTTGACAAATACATTTGTATTCCGTAGTGTATGTATCGTAATGTTGAATCATGTTGATAATACTTCCTAATTAATGTACAGTATCTTTGGTCAGTGAAACTAACCATCTTCGTCATCACGAAAACGCTCGCATCATTCTTTTGGTGCGTCCTTTCTGTGACCTGACCTTACGGTTAAGGTTCACCGAATCTTTTATTATTTTCGCTAATTGGTAAAGTAATTTGCATGGGGACACTTTGTTTTGGGATTTATTATCGATGTATTTATCAACTGTCATCAGCTTCAAGAAAGCACATCAAGACACCTCTTCAGCAATATTGATACAATCCTAACGGTTTTAGCAGAGCCTAGTAATTCATGAAACTTTTAATTTATTACGCAACAATTTGTATAAAGTTATCGATGATGGACATCGGCGTAACAGGGGTGCCTTGTCAGAGGGGGCAAATTTCCCGTTTTGAGGCAGATTTTCCTTTTTGACAGTAACAATTTCCCTGTCAGCATAAAAAAAAGAGCTGATTTTTCATGATTTTTAAGTTTTTTCCCGCCTGTTACGCCACTGATGATGGATCTACTAAGTACCATTTGACAATTTGCCGACTTACCATCCTCTGCCTCGGGGAAGCACTTGAAGAGATCCTTGCAGCTGCGGACTGGTTGCTCCCTGCTGCCGATGGGGGCGTACATGCTCTGAATCGCCAGCTCAAACTTGGCCAGGTAGGCCTCGAACTTGTTTCGGTCTAGCTCGTCCACTGTCTTTGGAACTTCGTCACGGTACTGAATTCATAAAACAAAATGATGTTATCAACTTAGTTTAACATCTGTCTTTTCCCCCTCACATATATATCGAGCTTAGAAGTAGTCAGGTACTAAGATATTATTCATAAGACGTGTGTACTAAAGAACACTTAGTTACATAATGCGATAGCCTAGAAGAAAAATGCTATAATAATTTCTTGTTGAAGAAGGAACCAAGAAAGTAACACGTTCTTATATGAATCAACTAATTTATGTAGTTGCAAATGAGAAACCTATGCAATAAAAAAAAAACTTACGATATAGTTTTCTTGAAAATATGAGTACTTACAGTTTATTCGCTTGACAGACCAACACTAAAATATTTGTTGACGTTCGTATGTGTTTTCTATCAATTGACCAATGGGTGATAGAAAACTGACTGAGGTAGGGTGTGGGTGTCAGTAGTTAAACTAGTATGTTCTTAACAATATGAATACTTAACAAAGATGAGTGGTTTTCATTGATATCTCAGTAAGCTTATTCCTAACATCGCATTATTTTGTTAATGTCGATGTGTTTTGGCTATAGTACTGTATATAGGTGGGTATAAATATAGGTAGTATGAAGTTGAGTATTCCTGACGATGCGAGTACTTACGAACGAGTATTGATTAGGTCCCTTTGATTGCTGCTGTGACTGGATAGCATAGCCGTAACTCTAGGAGAGACAAGACAAATCACTTTTGAAAGAAAAATTAATCCTTGTTCCATTAACTAAAATATTTGAATTTAAGCAATGATTCAGTAAAACATTGAAATATACTCCGCACAAAAAGTTCCGCAATCGAGGTTTGCCCATCAATAACTTTTTTATTACGCAATAACGATTCATAAAGTTGGTGTAATTAGAAAGCATGAATTGGTATGCAATTTGTTATGAATATTTTGTCATGGAATGTGCATTACATCCAAATGTAGGACAAAATCAAAAGTGAAATGTTGCAAAATGCACTGATTTTGTCAACAGAGTGCCGTACAAAAAGTTCCGCAATCAACGTTTGCCCATTAATAACCTTTTTATTACACTATAACGATTCGTGAATTTAGTATAATTAGAAAACATGAATTCTCCCCTTTACATTGGTATGCAATTTGCTTTGAATATTTTGTCATGTAATGTGCATTACATCAAAATGTAGGACAAAGTCAAAAGTGAAATATTGCAAAATGCGCTGATTTTGCCAACAGAGTGCCTTCCTTGGCTTGAATGGGGTGAGGTGGTCATGCATTCAAGCCACGTTTTAATCTGCAAACAAAAGGAATTAGGCACACTTTTGACTTTGCCCTACATTTTAATGCAATGCACATTCCATGATGGAATTCTCATATCAAATGTTATATCAATGTAAAGAGGAGAATTCATGCTTTCCAACGATTCCAAACTCATCAATTGTTATAACCTAATAGACAAGTTATTAATGCGCGAACCTCGATTGCGGAACTTTTTGTGCGGAGTATATAAGCTGTTAAAATCTTATATTTGACATAATTTTAGCTATGTCTCGCAAAACATCAATGTATTGATATTATGTGTTACTGGTACAAAACACAACGCTTTTATCAAAGTCGTGTACACATAATAAAGTAAGATGTTTTATCTCTTGAAACTACCTATTCTGTAATTATTGAGGTATTTATACCCATGGAAAGATCACGATGATTACAATGATATCAAATCGTATTGAACTTACCGAGGGTGTAGTCCTACTTCATTTAATATTTACGTTATTAAGCGATTTGTAAAATGTAGCTTGTACATGTATGATTAAATAGTTTCAATTCTAATTTTGAATTTCGGAAACATAGTATACTCACCCCTTGAATAATAGGACCCTGGAAAATAGAGGAAGAGTAGAAATATATTATTATAGTAAAAAAAAAAAACATTCAACCAAAAAGACATTATATACACAGCATTAGTCACTCAAGGTAAACTTACTTGATTTAAACAAATGTATGGCACTTGAATTTAATCTGCATTAACAACAACGTTGGTAAAATTATATCGAAAAGAAAATATGACGCATAAAATTCAGGCGCATCACTTACTGGAGGTCCCGGCGGCCCGGGAGGTCCTGGGGGTCCCGATGGTCCGTTGCGCCCTCCCTCTCCTCGCGTACCCTGGGTAATAGTTAAAGTTATGCAGATATTAATTCATTCAGTAGGAAAATATAAGAACATAATGTGTTACAATTCGTGTCTTTTAGCCGGGTATCACTCGTGTTTATCCATCTCAACACAAATAAAATAAGGTAACAACATTTATATGAAATCAGCCCATTTACCTGCGTCTCATTATATTGTTACAAAAGTTGCATATTTAGGTGTATGAAAAATAGTTAACCAACAACCAAACCGAAACCAACCAACCAACCAACCGATTTAGCTACATAAGTTTGTCTGGAACCGATAGTTATATATAAGAGCCTATAAGAGCCTATAAGCGCTTGCATAATCATTTGATTAAAATTATTACCAATGGTCATCAGTTATTCAAACCCACACAATTATATTGCTTACATTCTCAACTTCCCGGGGAGCATACTCACTTGTCCACCACGAAGTCCAGGAGGACCACGAGGTCCGCCCTTTCCGTTTTTGCCCTTTGAACCCTCGAATCCCTGCGAACAGATTAAAAACAATTAGGATTTTGTTTTGAATATAGAATGCAATCATTATAAAAAGCCAGCTATAGGTAGGATAAAACACTTGGTGTTAAGTCAATTTAATCACTCCATCTTAAATAAACATACACAAACATTCATTAATATACAGAAGGGAAGGGAAATTCATTGAACATGTATCGGCCATAATAAATATTAAATGAAATCGCTTGCAGGTTAGTCTAAATTATTTCCCAACATTTTGTCAGGAACTTACGAGTTAAAGATAGTTGTATGACCCATGATATGCCCATGATGGTGCTATACATTTAATATAGATGACTTTCATCATATACATATATTTGATATGTGTACATACGAGTATCTAATTTGTAATGAGTATCTTTTTTTCTCGTTTAAACATACATCGCAAATTAATAACCCAATCGGATCACACCCTTTGTTTCTGAGACAATAACTATTAATTATACAAAACTGTACCCAACATATCGATATCGAAACTACTAAAAAACAATTGGGTATGTTGTTGAAATGAATGAAATGAATCATAATTTTTCAAGCGTAACTTATCAGGATAAATATTTTACGTTTACTATTCAATAGAAAACAATGTAATACGTTCATGAATATACACGTTCATCAATAAACAAAAAAACACACACGCATAAACACAAATAATAATATGTGATGGTACTTACATTGATTCCACGAGAACCCGTTCCTCCTCGGTCTCCCTGTACACCAATCTCGCCCTGTCAAAACAGATGGAGCACGATTAAAATGTATTCTTAGTCAATATGACTATCAAATGGACCCACATTAAGTATAAACATCATCCAAATCCTCAACATTTTTGACTTACTCGGAAATCTAGCGGTTCTCTCATATTGTTGCATTCGTATTCGCAATAGAAGCATGGGTAAGATTTCGGTTTGTTAAACTTCCCTTGCAAAACGTCGGGCCGATGTCATAAGTTGTTGGCCGGATGTCGGAATATCGTGGTTGGCTTGAGGGTAAAATGTCCGCCAGCCCAACATCGTCACTATATTGGCATAACGTCAAATCTCGACAATGGCCCAACATCATCTCATTGAGCCATAGTCGGAAATTTACGTTATGCCAATATATCCAAAAATAACGTAGTGACGATGTTGGGCTGGCGGACATTTTAACCTCGAGCCAACCGCGATATACTGACATGCAGCCAACAATTTATGACATCGGCCCGACGTCAGGTGGCTAGCTGGGTATCTACCGGACAGTCGTAACTCCAACATGCTCGACAGGCATGCAACATTACTAATGACTTTGTAAAGAGCCTGTCAGCATTAGAAAAGTGCATGTGATATTATATTGAAAGGGTGATAAGATAAAGAGATAATCAACGTTTGAAACCTTTTTTCATGGCTGGTTCAAAATGATTGAATAATTGTGGGGGCCCGTATTTATTAAAAACGGTTATATTTATTGATATTTAAGCTATTTCTGAACCGATTTTGACCAAATAAAGTTTATCATGGCATAACAATCAAAATATGTAGCGCCCTTTCACCAAAACTCAACTATCCCTTTAAACCAATCGATGTTCTCTAAGAAATGAGCTCAGTTCCATAAGGTGCTAAATCCACTTTCCATAAAAAATGAGTTAACAATATCAGCGCAATATCAGACGAATAAATGAATCAAAATCAAAATATGGAAAGTTCAATTTTCCCCATAGACATGTCTACAAAGTTGGATAAAGAAACTTCTTTTTTCCTAAAATTGAAAAAGTGGATTTAGCGCCTTTTGGAATTAAACTCTTCAAATACGAATACACTCACAGGTCTTCCTTGCATGCCCGGTGATCCTGGATTTCCATTCTGTCCTTTATGTCCCTGGCAGAACAAAGACAACGATCGCATACAATTATAATCATAATTTGTGTCATAGTAATCAACCCATTTGGAATTGCGTTTGCAAATTACAAAGGTCATTTATACCAATAATGACTTTCGCACCTTGCAATTCGCCCAGTTCGAAAGACTAAACAAGCGACTTTGAGGAATGTTCGAACTTTATGCATATATAACTATTTCGACAGCCATTGATATGACTAAGGATGACTTGTTCGTGTGAGAGGGAACAATTATTGATCAAATTATGCGCCTTTAGAATCACGTCTCTCCTAGATAATACCATTCCTATTCCATTTAATATCCATGATTATGTAATTGTGTTCTATCACAGAAATAACACAATGCATAAAGTATGGAAAATTCCTCGGACAGAGAACAAAATACAACATTAATTGCACCTAAAACAGGTTTTTACACTTTTCCAAGAAAATTTATATAACAAAATTACCATAATATTTCATAGTTTAGATAAGCATTATGTTTCACCTGAGGTCCAGCAGCTCCAGTTTCTCCCCTAGGCCCAGCGGGTCCGAGAGGTCCCTGAAAAAAAAAATAGGTAAGGCAGATAGGTAAACATAATCTTAATTCAGTATGTTATTTTATTATAATTGTAACATGTTACAAATATACTTAATCATGATGTACTCACTTTTGACAATATGTCAAAATTTCAAGTTGTACATTATTTCAATTTGTACATATATTATCTTATGATATTTCTTACAAATACAACATAACATCTTCCGTTTTGTAAACTCATGCTACGAACTTGTTGTTCTTGTCAAAATCAAGAGACATTATTATAGAGAAATACGTTTTTGGTAAACAAATTCTGGCACACATTACTCTGCAAAGACACACATTTTAAGATATAAAGACCAACATGATAAAGTGTTAATTAAGGTCATTCATGCACTTTGATAAAACAAAAAGTGACACCAGTTGCTATGTAATGAACTTGTATTTAAAACAGATCAAAAGAACAAGACTCCACGGACTTACAGCTGGTCCAGTTGGTCCGTCTTCCCCTTGGTCACCGACAGATCCCTGAGGTCCCACCTTGCCGCGAAGACCACGATCTCCTGGTGCGCCGATAATTCCTGGTGCTCCCTGCATGCGAGATGGACAACCAAGAGATTCATTATGATTCTCTACGTGATTGTCTGACGATTGTGTTAGCAGCGATGGTGAGAATCAATATTTAATATAGATAGTAATACTGTGTGACCTTTTAAAGCTAATTTGTCAATATTTTCGATCTGCCATCTACCCGACTGTTCCCTTCCCGTGGCCCCAGCTTGCCAGTCAGACCACTCATACCATGTCCGCAATGAAACCAAAGGGGTCCCCGCTAGACAATCAAGGGACTACCTATGGCCTATGATTCAATACTCGTTGGATAATAATGTCAGTAGCGACTTTGTGTCACATCATTGAACAATATCTGTTATTTTTTTATTTGTATAAAACATGACGGTCAAACAAAGAGTGGTGGAGAATAAAATAATACAAATGCTAATAATTGTAATGTAATATTTGTTTGATTCTATCACATTTCAACACTGAACACAATTAAGTTCATTTGACAGGTTATTGATTAGGAAATTGAACTACTAAGTATAAAGTATGAAAGCAGGTTCAAATGTATGTGATAGAAACGCTCACCCTTGGTCCCATTATTCCGTTCATTCCATTCATTCCCCGAGATCCAGCGTTCCCACGAGCTCCCTGCAGACCACGAGGTCCAGCCTTTCCATCGACACCATCATTTCCCTACAATCAACACACGAAACATGAATGTAAAATACACAATCTACATAACTACTTAGTGAATAGAGCAAATAAGCAGTGACGTCATATATGACGTTGTTCTTTGAATCGAGCGTAGTAGCGAGGTGGAGCTACTGGATTGTTTTAAGCACCCACTCAAAAAAACTAATTTCTGGCCTGATCAACATTGTTTAGAACATGGAGTAACTGTAATACAGTATAAAGGCTAGATAGTAAACTCACCAAAACATCGTCAACATGGTAAAGCTATGTTGTTAATGGATCCATTACACATAGCAACGAACAGTTGTGACGTCACACTTTGAGCAATCATGAAAGGTGTCGTTGTCTAACGCAATATCTCAATGTTCTAAGATTTTGGCCGTTCACGCATTCACCGCACGACCAATGATGCGATTATTTTGGTTGAGGAAAGCTAACATAAAATCACGATGAAAACTCTATTAATGCCAACAAAAATAGAATTATTGTCTGTATCAGACAAATAAACAAATTAACGATTGCAGGTTGAGCCAAGGAAATAACAAACATACGATATTGTACTGCAGACAATTTATTTGAAAGCACTATGAATATATCTAACTTCACAGTAATTTATGTAGTAATTTTTGTAGCATGATTAAATGTATGCACTATAGAATATTGATATTCAATGCAATAAATTAAGAAACGGTGAAGAATAAAATGTTACTAATACTTACATCACTGCCAGAAAGACCAGGTGCACCTCGTGGTCCATTGGGACCTCTGGGTCCATCAGATCCCTTCTGTCCGTTCACACCGTCCGGACCGGGTCTTCCTTCAGAACCCTGCAATCAAAATCATAGTCATGGTAATTAGGATTCTACCGGTATGGAAGCAGAGTAAGAGCGTCAGAGGTCCATTGGGACCTCTGGGTCCATCAGATCCCTTCTGCCCATTCACACCATCCAGACCGGGACTTCCTTCAGAACCCTGCAATAAAAATCATAGTCATGGTAATTGGGATTCAACCAGTATGGCAGCAGATCAGGAGCGCCGGAGGTCCATCAGATCCCTTCTGTCCGTTCACACCGTCCGGACAGAAACATACATGATAGTTGGGATGCAAAACGTGTGGAGGCTGATTAAGAGCGCCGGATGTTACGTCACCGCCGAGACAGGTCCCCTCTATCCAGGCAATAGACCGCTTCTGTAATGTATGCAAATAATGTGCGTGTGACGTAAAGACTACCCGTTGGTAAGTTTAACAATAGTAACTAGGTCCGGCAAGCTAAGTTTGCAGGAGCTTGCCGGACCTAGTTACAACTGTTCTGCTTGTCAAGGGGGAGTCTGACGTCATACGCATATTTTTTGAATACATGACAGAATCAGTCTATTAAAAGTATAGTCATGATAATGGGAATCTTAGCCTATATGTGCCGATATTGACAAGGTGTACTTACAAGTACTGTACTTACAGGCTGTGTCTTTAGAATCTTAGCCTATACAGTATGTGCCGATATTGATAAGGTACTAAAAACAAGTATTGTACTTTCAGGATTTGTCGTTAAGAATCTTACCCTACATGGGCTGAAATTGATAAGGTACTATAAACAAGTACTGTACTTACAGAACGTCCCGGTGGTCCGGCGGGGCCCGGTCGTCCGAGGATTCCACCAACTCCCTGAAAAGAAGCAAACATACATTGCGTTTGAATCGTGTATGTATGGTACAACTCTTCTCAATGCAAATGAGCGTTAGTACACGACACGTACAGTTGTATATTATTTGCATTTGACCTTTAAGATTCTTGTGGTATATTGGGATTGTCATTTTATAACAGCAATTAAATATCAAGATTATGCATAATACAATTTATTATTCTACCGTTGTCCCTAAAATGGAACTGCTTAAACTCGGTCAATGATACCAATAATCGCGCCAAATGCTACTCTTCATGATGTTTAAGTAATCCCTTGTATAATATACAATACACACCGTCCATTCATCTACCCATATCACCTTCATTCTCATCCGCACCCGTCATCTATAATAATTATAATGATGGTCCCGTACATGTCATATTATGTTAAAATATACTATTTGAAGGTTCCAATATTATTGCAATTGTTATTATTTTAAAATCTTGATCATGTGTTTCTTTATATACAGGGTGTCTTAAAAAGAATGGTACAGTCAGGAAAAAATTATTAAAATATGACGATATGATTATTTTTAACACTAATTAGCACCATTATTACAGAGAAAGAGTTGTGCTTCCAGATGCCCTTTATATGATGTATTTTCATTAAGCGGATCGGAAATTATGTCGGATTGAATACAAAAATGCAAAAACCTATTTGTGCCGATTTGCGTATTTGCACTAAAAAAAATGGCGTTTGACATTTGTTGCACACATTTGTTTGCTTATTAAGAATTATGGTATTATAACGATGTAATAATG
>JAUELG010104607.1:0-10587 GCA_031471515.1 Dendraster excentricus | reverse complement strand
TGTTATCGACTGTCCGTGATGATGGTCTTCAACCCCTCTTCAACATGGCTGCGAGCGCTCGCGGCGGCCTCATTTTCAAATTGCCACTCAACGTACGTCCACCCGTCCATTAGTGGAGGTCAGTGGACAAAACGACAATTTCCTTATTCATTTTTGTTACACGCGCAAATATGCGCGCGCTGACGCGCACGCGCGAATTTTTTTTGAAACGTTTAAAATTGCCTAAAACGTATAGTAAATTAGTTGGATTAGGGTTTTGAGCCTTTTAAAAATTTTATTTTCATAAAACGGACGTGTACGTGCGCGTCTTTTATTGTACGCGCATGACTTCAGACTAAAAAGATGCCTATTGATGCGAAATTTGAATGTAAATTGATTTTTCATGACTGAGATGTGATGATTATCAAAATTTGACAAAATGGCGTCCTGATGACGTCATAGTGATGTGACGTCACTGAAAAAGTCTGCAATTCTAAGTTAGACGATGATCTATCATCATGCGAAGATTCATGACAATTGATTCATGCGATCTTGAGATATGCGACGAACAAAATTAGGAAGAATAAATAAACAAATAAAAAATGCCAATACCCCCTTATCAAATAATTTCAATCACTATATTCATGATATGTACATGCATAATTCAGAGTAATCTGAGACGATATTTTGCATCTCTGTCACTTAGTTAATGTACAACCATACCACTTGCATTAGTTTTCTTGCTATCGGAGTATTTCTAAAGACGTGTCGTGCGTGGACTTTGACAAATATTGATTTACAGCTGAGCTGCTATATCCGTTTTCTGAATTTAATTGTACCTTAACCACATAATCATAATATATACGTCATCATTCTCTTCTCAATGACAATTTACATTGTTTTTCAAAACGCCAGCGGCAATTTACGTGAGCTTGTGGAGATTGCATATAGCAGGTCAACAAATAGTTGGGTAACGTTACCCTACAATTCGTAGATTTGGGTGACCTGTTTCACAAAAAGTGGAAACTGTAAACGTGACGTGAACGTGACTGTTCGTACCAAGTCGTAACTCTCTACCATGCTCTCACAAGATAGGTGCCATCGCAGCTCTAGTACCCCTCTTTTCTCATATACCACTGCGATGTGCGATTTGCTGTGGGGAGTGTCGTATATATCACCTGTGGTGCCTAATTCTTTATCCCGAGTATTAGACATCTCGCTTTCCAAGTGTACCGGATCATTGTCTTGTGTTTAAGTTGCTGCCAACTTTTTAAAGGGCGTGCATCAGCTTTGGATTTTCACTTCATTGCAGGAGAGAACCACTTGTTGAAAACAGAGCCCTTGGTGCCAGGATGACCCCGTATTTTCCTACTGCATGTTTTGATCGTTTTCACTACTTGACCGTGCAAGGACCATACGTCTCCCTCACAGATCCTTTGTTTCCTTCATGTCTGCTGTTTCATCACGGAACTTAAACGGTGTACCTCTTGCTTCCGACACATACAACTTGTTGTTGTCTTTCTTTAGTGACGTCCACATGATGACATTGCCGTTCATTCGGTCTACTGTATAGTCGTCTCAGTTTTCTGTCCAATGGCATCTGTGTTCAGGAACTAATGAACGTACTTGTATTGAATGTAAGCATTTGGTTCCACGTTGTAGAGTAGTTTACCTTCAACGGCATAATGTATTGCCGTTGCAGACAAAGACAGCAATGATCTTTCAGACATTATCATGTTCCCCCCTAACCACACCGAGAGAAAGATCATGATGATTTGTAGGTTTGTTTGCTTCTATGCTGACTGAATTGACCCCTGAAATCCTTAGCCAAGCATGATAGTTCAGGATCCGCCATGAAGAAGCACTGTGTGGTATTTGAGTCGTTGGTAATACCGAAAAGAGACCAGCATTGACATCCTTGTGCTTGTTCAAATGATCTGAATTGGGTGGCATTCGTTGATACAGTTCCCTCCATGTCTGAGGATTGTCGTTAA
The DNA here is from genome assembly GCA_031471515.1 of Dendraster excentricus. NCBI lineage: Eukaryota > Metazoa > Echinodermata > Echinoidea > Clypeasteroida > Dendrasteridae > Dendraster > Dendraster excentricus. The sequence continues at coordinate 8,614 of JAUELG010104607.1, read as the reverse complement.
TTAGTGCGATCATAAAGTAATTTAGCCAAAGTCGTTTGTACCTGATACGATCCATTGCTGTAAACAGCTAACTGAGAGTCTCACTAGCTGTAAAGTGAATGAACAGGTCTACGTTGTGGGATATTGCTTTGAAGAAGAGGAAATTCTCCTCCCGGTACAAGTAGTTCATCACAGATCTAAACATGGTCGCTACATATTATTTTTCAAGTACTTGATTCAAGTGAGTGTTTGCATGTTTGATACTAAGTAAACACAGGAATCTTCTCCGTTGGTTACTATGGCCATGCAATCGTCTTTCATATGTGTTGTCATATCTCATACAGTGCCATGTATGAATAGATGTGGGCATGCAAGTCACGATAGTATAGTTGGGTCACTTCAGAATCTGATTCTGTACAATCATAACCTATACCATACGCAAAGGGGAGGGGACTGGGGGCTGCAACCCCTTATTATCTGGAAAGCGTCGATATTAGGGCAATGGGTATATGATATTAGGACACTCCCTATCCCATTTTGGCACGTTCTGTACATTTCCCATTCAGGCAACTCAACACACTACATTTGGGCCTCATTCGTGCAATAAACATGTCACATTTCACAACCCATGGCTTAGATGTGGATATGAAGGTGGGGTGGTCGGTATTGTGTGTTCGTGTGTGTGTGCGTGTGTGTACATGTGTGTGCGTGCGTGTGTGTGCGTGTGTGTGAGGGTGCGTGTGTGTGTGTGTGTGTGTGTGTCTATGTGTGTGTGTGTGTGTGTGTGTGTTTGTGGAAACGCCAATATGGCACCCAAGGCTGGTTAAAGAAAAATGCCAACATGGCTTTATACATTTAGTTTACTTCAAATTGTCCAAACCTGTTAAGATTAGACAATCTGCACAACATTTAAACGAACTAATTAATTTAGACATAGTGAACTTGACTGAAGGCGCAAAGTGATGTAACGCTGGTGGCTCATTTTAATGTACGACTTTGCTCCTATTAAGGTACAACTTTTCACCCTCATCATAGGGTCGAAATGTGCACCCTTTCTTGAGGGTGACACTAAGCACCTTAAAAGAAGTGACACTTAGCACATTTAACGGTGCAAAGTGACCCTTAGCACCCTTAAAGGTGTAAAATGATACCCCAAAGGTATAACTCGGCTCAATTGCGGCTTCACTTCAATTTCACATCCAAAAATATAACATAACAAGATTGGTTCAAACATTAAATGCTGCGACTTGTATGTGATCAACAACCTCAAGAGAGTTTAGCCCTACACATTTTGCAAAAGTTTTGAGACGATTCACTGGATCTTTGGGTAACTTAATGGTATTGACTATTGTCAGAATCACAGTCAAGTAAATGTTCTGGTTCATCGTCAGTTAATAACACAAACTTCGCCATCGTAAAATGAGGTACATACCATGTAAGAGCACAATATGCAATAAACAATGTCAACAGCGTTATCCAGATAAAGAGGCCCGAGTTAATGTTTTGATTCAGATTCATAATGTAAGTGAAGTAACACTTGTCTTCAGTTAGTGTGAGAATTTGTGTACACGGGGGAACCTGCCGTGTATAACCTTTATGAGCAACAAAACAAACGGGGTAATCCCCGCAACACAGTAAACAGCCAAAGATTAAAACGCGCTTATACAAATGCAGCGTAGCTCGCTACATTCATGTTCACACGATGCGGTGTACCGCCGGTACATCACACTTTCAATTGATTACGTCACAGCCGTGCAATAGTACGCCTATTGCACGGTCGGGTCAATGTATGAGTGCATATAGATCAATTTTCTATATAACATGTGACCTGTAGTAAATTTAACCAATCACAGCGCGATAACATTCTAAGGCGTTATATAATGTGGATTAATTGCCCTGCTGAAGGACAAACGGAATGAGTTGGATTGGAACTCTAGATCACTCGATTAGAAAGCGCATACTCTACCCATCTTGCTACACCACGTTCTATCGTTAGCCCCATCAGTACTATTTCAACGAGCTACGTAGTAGCGAAGTACAGACGGGGCTGCACGATGATCATTTAAAGGCTAATTTACTCTGAGTAGAGAGGGCGCTGCACAGCACGATTCTTTTGTCATGTAATTAAAAGCCGAGTGTCGAAGTTGAGCGAATATGCAATTCTAATAGCAGAATAAACTTTATTTGGGCAACATCGGTCCAGAAACGGCTAACATACAAATACATATTTCTGATCTTATACTTATTTGGGCCCCAAGTAATGAAATGACTTTTTTAAAAAATGTTCAAAAGCGTTGTTTTAATAGTTGTTGATGAGCTATCTACTTACTCATTATTTCAATAAAACATCAAATGTGTTTTAATGGCGCTCTTGAATGATAACAGGATTTTTAATTAGTCGTTTCTATTTGTGTGCAAATTTGTGTACTTTTCGAGCATGGTATGGTTACAAATATTAGTTTGCAATGTTAACGTGCAGGCATTGGTTACAAAAGTTTAGCCTTACTAAAACTTTACTACCCCTTTTAATGCAATATAAAACATTATTAAAATAAATTATTTCTTGCTTTCATGAAGTACAGCTAGGTTATGTAATTTTGCAAATATTTAACAAGCCCGGAATTTGTTATATTTATCATAATTATATTGAAATATAAAGTATGTATTAGTAAATAGAAATTTAGACGTGACTCCTTTTAATCAACTTATTGATAAAACACGAATAACGTTTACCCTTTATCGTTACTATGAATGCCTATTTCTTGAAATTATTCAGGTATTTTATGACTAATGACTTCACTCAATATTTATTAATGATTGATTCCTGCATAGAGGTATCAACTTTGCTTTATATTGTTGGTTCATTAATGTCACGTCTAATATTGTAAATACTGTTTTGAATGACGCTGCAATTCAGCTTTTAGCTGCGAGAGTTTTCTGTTTAATAAATACCACAATTTTACAAGCGTGACAATTTACCAGTCATTATAACTAATCTAAGCACACGTCTGCATATTCAGACTAATTACACATTGTCATTGACGAATTACAACCCATATTTTATTCAGCAATATATATTTAAAAAAAATTTGCTAGCTTCCTTCATGAAATGCGTAATAAAATATTTCTGGAAGCCATCACAACTCCCACAACATGATGTAGAATGGAATTTTGCAACTAATCTCTTTCTTATTTTAAAGAATATGATAATGTGGTATCATTTTAGGAACGACAAATTCCGAGTAAAATTCATGCAAAATCCGACAGAGACTAACCTTTTGAGCTACGTTGCTGAGCGCCATTCATGTCGACTGTATAGGTAAAGCTTACATGGTCGCTTGTGGATCTTTTCTTTCGTCCTTCCTGCGCTGTCTCATTGTTGCAGTTATTTATCTGTTCATAAATGTTTATTTCGAAAATTATTTGTGTAAACACGATTGTTTAATTAATGAATATCTTAACATTAATGGTTAATGGAATGCAAGTAAAATGCTCGAATGATGAACATAATTATACCAAATCCAAATGTGACTAAAGTCGACTCAATATACGGCCTATTATTAACACTATGTAATAGTATAGCACCACTCAGCCGATAAGTGGTGTATGTCATACTCAGTATTGTAACCCGTGAGTTTGGAAGAAAGGTTGAAGTTTGAAGGTTCATTTTATTTTTTTCTTTAACAAAATTTGTTTTTTTCATCAGCAATGCGAGCTTCAAACATTTACAATTAACAAGACATAAGTAACAAACGGAACAAAACAAGGCATGTTATTAATGATAAAACTTAATATAGAAATTGAATTCCAAAATTTAGGACATATACAAGTCACCGCAGTCAGAACAAACGCATGTTGTACACGTGGTTTGTGAAATGCACTTGCAGGCTCTGTATTATAGCTGCGAATTTGATAGTTCTTTCTAAACATTTGTCTTGACATTTGGGGGAGTACCAATTAAGAAAACATACAGCATTGCGTCAACTTCAACAAATACATTTATTCTACCTTCAAATATTTATAACTATACAACGAAACACTAGTTTCAGCACAATAAGTTACTTAAAAATTAACTCTTACACCCCTTTCTGGACAAAATCGGATAATATAACTGTGCATGTTTAAAAAGAGATGACCGGAGATATTGAAAACTCAGCGCATACGTGCAAGTCAGCACAAAAGGTAATTTCGAATGGCCGTAATATGAGTTTAAATGCTTATAAATTTTGAAGCCAATTAATCTGCAGTCACATAATAAGCAAAAGTTAATACATGAAAAATCAATTTGTTTGGCCAGTCTTTTTTTAATGAACTTTTCAGCTGACAAAAAGGTACACATTATGAATATTGAATATTGTAGGTGGTATAAGTGTTATCATTAATTGTAAACGAATGATTGAGTTATGTGAGTAGCCCCGTTTCTATATTATCACTTCAAACTATAAACATAAATCAAATGTTGACCACATACCTCAATGGAACTGACCGTACATTCAATAGATGTACCACACCCTAGTATAGAACCATTTTCATCCAATTCTTCCTGGAAACTCATTTTTAACTCGTTTGCATCTTCCTCCGAGCTGCATGGCAAACCGGGATATGTAATGCTTGAAGTTACTGACAAGGTTGTAGCACCCTCAATCTCTGAGATAAAGACATTAACAATTCACAATTAGAGAAGTATGAGCATATACATTGATTATAAGTATATTAATATTTCAATAACAATACATTTGTTGGATAAATTTCAGTAGATAAACAAAAAGAACTGCAATTGTTGTAGTGTTGTAGTGTTGTAGTGTTTGGATAATCTAGATGTATGCTCTGGTTTAATCTTAGACCCCCCCCAAAAAAAATAAAATAAAAATAATAATAATAATAAATAAATAAAAAAAATAAAAAAAATACTAGAATTCGTATTTTCATAGTTACTTGTTAATTTATCATTTTGTCCCCTAAATCTGTAAATATTATCAGTTGTGTATAACAAACATCTTTCCTTGTATAAGGCAACATGCATTTGTAAGGAACACTAAATCCGTTCCTTTCTTTCAGTGGGAAGTTACATTCCACAGCAGTAAATAAAATTACATCATCTGAGCATGATTCATGTTTCCTTGGTGATCAATTCGAAATAGACTGGACAAATTATTTAAGTTAAACGGACTCATAGACGTTAATCAATGTATCAATTATATACATTAACATTGTAAAACATTTGCCTTAAATATTAAGAAAGTATTTGTCCATAATGTATAACAAATACATGTATTATACACAGTTGATAAAAATGTTGTAATATTTTTTTATTAGACCCGACTTCATTCATTTTCGCTGGTTTGTGCGCTAATAAACCATTTTATATTATAGAATGGATACAAGAATCCCTGCATTCTGATTAGTCAATATAGCATGTAAAAGTTTTTTACCGATGCATGGCTCACTAAGTTTGATTTTCACATTTTGTTTGCACTCATTTTTATTTTAAAAAATGCTGCAGAGGTTTATTTTGTGAAAAAAAATTTCACTTGAAAGTTTTTTAATTTGTTTGAAATTTATATGAACAAATTGTAACCAAAAAAAAAATCAACTGAATTTTTTAATTATTATATAAAAAAAAAAATAAATAAATAAAACATATTTAAAATTTACCCGATGCATGAAAAATCAGGGGTCCGGAATAAAATGTCATGAGTCCGGTAAATTTATTTTACCGGACGCATGATTTTTCATGCCTCCGGTAAAATTATTTTTATCGGATGCATGATTTTTCATGCGTCCGGTAATTTTTTATAATTGTCGATTTTGTGACTTTTTTGAGGGGGCGTAACAATGCCCATTCTATAAAACAGATGATGCACAGGTTTATTTCGTGGGTCGGTGGAATTGTTTGCACGCGGTAACTATGGAAGCTAGTCTAAACCCACTCGGCTACCTTGTGCAAACAATTCCTACCGACCCACACATACCTGTGCATCATTTGTATACTAAAAGTAATGATTGTATAATGTTTCCAAACCTACTTATGTACTATAAATGGCTGCATGAATTTGCATTCATTAACCTAGCCTTTTGTTTTAAGTTTTGTAAAGCAGCCCCTGTAATGATTGGCCCATTTCCCTCTCCAAAGCGTATGTCCAACATGTCATCCTAATGGGTCATTTCTCAGAGTTGGCTGTAAAATTTTCAACCAAAACTGGCACAGGGGATCTCTAGGCCAACTTCCGTTCAACGCCAATGGCTACACGCCAAACGATGCTCCACCCGGAAGCGGTGTCAACAAGCAATGTCCACTAGTGTCCTTAGACTGTCTGACACAGATATAAGTGAAGTGAATGTGGCATCTTTTGTAGGGGTTCAAATTAATAATTCTTGGACTTGGACACACCATATTAAAATTGCGATATTTTGTGCCTCGGTATATTCTGGTGCTCTTATATAAATGTTTTATACAACCCCACATACTGTATGGAATAGAGTATGAGGGAGTAGCTATAAATCTCACTTAAATGTTATTTTGTTTATCCCAAAAGAAGGCCATGCGAGCGATTATATTCTCATTATTTAGAACATCCTCAACACCACTGTTTACAAACTTGAGAATACTGGACGTGTTTTAGTATGCATGAACTTGCAGTTTCGTCATTTGTGTATGATTTGTTCGTAGGAAATTCACACACTCCTAACTAGAATATTGTGAAGTGTTAGATCATACTTATAGAACCAGAGGTAAAGATAACTTAATGTTGCGTTTGCCGATATGCAGAACGACTCAAGGGACATTCTCATTTTTTTTGTTGGGTCAAAACTTTGAAACAGTTTGCCTCAGGAGATTAAAGAAAAAAAAAAGAAGATACTCATTTCGTAAAGCCCTCACAATGTATTTGGTAGACAAATAAACAATTGTATATGCTTGGCTAATACCTTTTAGTATAATATGTACTTTGTATACATCATTAATTATTATGATTCTTTTATGTTTATATTGAACTTATTAGTTATGTTATACTATCATGTGTATTATAGTCTATACTATACAATAGAGAGGACCGTGCTCGACTAGCACTTGTGCTAACTTTCGGTACTCTTTTAGCTACAACTTGATTTGTGATAGATCTACAAAATGTTTTGTTAAGTATTTACAGTAATTAATTCTGATAATTATGTCTTACATACATGTATGTATTTGAGGATGATATATTTCATGTTGTTGTTAATAATACAAACTTCAAAACTTCAAACTATTTCGTTGAAACATCGCATGTTACTGTCTGTAAAAGCATCAAACGTCATTTGAATGAGGGTCAATTAAAGCTAGGGGAATCTCTGGGACGTCCACAATTGACCACCAAGACTGATACGAGCCATAACACTGTAGGGCCGTCACAACCTCAAGTTGTTTCGTGAACGTATAAATCGTGGAGCTTATCGCCACGTAATTGGCAGCGTTTGTCTTCCCTCTGTTCGGTCAAGGGTGTTATGGCTCGGATCCATCCAGATGACATATCACTAGTGTCCAGTTGGAAATCTTCTGGGCCCCCTAGTCAAAGGGCGTCGACTAAATTTCGGTTGCATGGTATGGGGTGAACACTTGATAGCTCGTATTGCACGGTAACTATGTTAGAGCGATCTCTGATGTAGAGTTTGGCGGAAGGCGTTGATTCCATTGCATATTTTGGATAGAATGGCGAAGGCTCCTTTTCAGTATTTCTGATTTCTACAGCACGGGCTAGTTAATTTGCGATAATTTATCTTGGTGGTCAATCTTAGACGTCCTAGAGATTCCCCTGGCTTTAATTGACCCTCCTTTCTTATGACGTTTAATGATTTTACAGACCGTAACATGCGATGTTGCAACGAAATAGTGGACATTGCTTGTTAAAAACCCCCTTCCTGGTGGAGCACCCGCATCGTTTGGCGTGTAAACAATGGCGTTGGACGGAGTTTGGTATTTGCAGCCAACTCTGAGAAATGACCCATAACGATGACATATTGGACATACGATTTGGAGATGGAAATGGGCCAATCATTACAGGGGCTGCTTTTCAAAGCTTAACACAAAAGGCTAGCTTAATAAAATGCAAATTCATTAAGTACCCCTTTATCAATGTACATAACTTTTTATTGAAAATGTTTTTAGCAAAATAATTTGGCAGAATTGTTCTTACATGTATTGACTTACTGATGTGTGAAAATGAAATTGGTCCGTGGAGTCATGAATGAGTGACCATACATAAAAGACAAAACTTTAATTTTTAGACTTTTGAAAAGTGACATTTCTACCTTTATTGTGTGCTCACTCATGCATGGCATGGCGGATCAGATTCATTTTTAAAGAGTCGTTAGGCAATAAGTTTAGCAATACTTCTGCCAAATTATGTTGTTCAAACTATATTATTAAAAAAGTTACGATATGTTGATTAGGGGGGGGGCTAACTTTTTTGTTGTGTTTATAAACACAACAAACAAAAATAAGTTTCCCCCTAATCAATATAGCATAACTTTTTAACAAATAAAGTTTGAACAACATAATTTGGCAGGAATGTTGCTAAACGTATTAGCTAACGTCTCCGTAAAAACGAATTTGATCCGCCATGCCATGCATGAGTGAGCATACATTAACGGCAAAAAT
>JAUELG010104497.1:0-10589 GCA_031471515.1 Dendraster excentricus | reverse complement strand
TTGTTCGGGTTTGACGTAGCGTTTCAGCGGGAACAATACAAAATCGGGGTTTCAAAAAATATAATGGCAGTCCCCACGCTGTACTCGATGAATGGGATTTCCCGTACAGCGAGTGACTTTGAATGATGCTCATCCCTTGGATAAAGGGCCAAAATTGGTCGTATTTGCATTAAATTATGTTTTAATGTTTAACCATCATAATCAAAGGTAAATGTATGATGGGCAAAATTTCCCTTTAAGAATTATGAAATTGTACCGATGTAATAATGTCTAGATGACAATTATAGTTTTTACTTCTGACGGTGGAAGGGTTAACGACGGTAAAATCTCCTTAAGAATAAAATATTCTGGATAGAGTTTGCCCAAATTGACCTTGTTCAGGATTCTGATCGCCCCATATTCCTAATACTTTTAACAGTTCCGAATGGTGTCGGAAAGATAGAGGCGTTTTCCTTGTTACCGTTTCCTGTGATTGATTTCGGACACTTATCAGGCTTAGCATTTTAATATTGAGACCATAGATAGAGTTTCCACAAAGCTATACAGGGTGGCCCCCCCCAAAAAAAACCAAAAAAAACAAACAAACAACAAACAAACAAAAAAATACAAAAAACAAACACACAAACAAACAAACAAACGGAACGGGGCACTTCCCCAAATATGATAAAACATGTATTATGTCCATCGGATAGGGTGTCTTTTCAAATGAACAACGACACCAAGGACAGTCAATTTGGTTTAGTAGTTTTCTTTATAGCGCCGTGAATGACACCATGTCAGGTACATTTTTCGGTCAGTTTTAAATTAGCCAGTGATTGGTACTTCAAGTCTCACGCACGGTACTGCTATCCATGGCGTACCGCATCGCGCACTATTGTCAGTTTGCGCTCAGCCGTATGCCGAGAGAGTAGGTACGGTCGCACAATGGTATTACGGGCAGTGAGTGCTTAGTAGCGGCGTCGACGAGGTGAAAATTGACAATAATTGGTAACTGACATGGTCTCACTCCCAGCGCTCTAAAACAAAAACTCCATCAAAATTGCTGTTTTTGGTGTCGTTGTTCATTTGAAAAGACACCCTATGCGATTGACATAAACATTTGTTTAATTTATTTTGGGAAGTGCCCCGTTCCGTCTTTTTGGTGCCACCCTGTATGATTGTAATAATACGCATTAATGCTCAAACACTACTTCAGTAGACGAACCTTTAAAAATTTTGTACAGCCTCTGTTAAACAAACAAAAGGCCTGAAATCTATCAAAATGTAATGATCAGACATTGGTTACAATATGTTTAAGCAGCACGTTAAGCCAGTATTGAAAAATGACTTAATACATGCTACATTTTTTGCCCTAAAAATATATTACATAAGTGTTAAGAAATATGCACATCAGTAAATCGGCACAACGTGGATTTTAAATGTTTGCAAACAAATGATCATAACTCACGACTTATAAATCAAATATGGCTGAAATAAAACCCATCAGAAAGCATGATTATTCGTTTTAATATGACACCAAATATGTATGTTTTTTATAATTACCAACCTATCTTTAAAAAATATTTTCCAACTGTACCATTCTTTTTGAGACACTCTGTATAGCATGTATAATTCTACGATCACAAATAGTACGAACAGTCATGTAGTTTTTGAACCACATAATATTATGGTTTGCAATTGACAACTAACACAGGAACTGCATGGAGCTTTCTCAATGATAACAGTGTTTATATGATGGTTAATGGGATGTGGAGACATGCGTTGTCAATTGTCATAACAATACAGTAGTATTGTAGTTGTTAAATCTGTCAACCTGACTAGTTCGAGGATTACAATTATGGACATGGTGCCATATACACAAGCTGGTTACAGTGAGCCCTGTTGGAGATCTTTCCTAATAAAGGACATGTTTCTCAATTGGAGGATAGATCACCATTAATGACAAGTATGCAATGTCACAGATTCAAACACTATAATTCTATTTTTTCTAAATGTTAAGTGTTCATTCATGATATAAATGTTTGTCCTTCTAGTTCGATGAACAATTCAATGAGTTAAATACAACTTTTAATTATACGGACTTTTTGAAACAATATCGTACCAATGCATATTACAAGGGTACAATAGCTCAGAAAACGGCCTACAACATCAACACCAATTGAAACATTGTTTAATGATGTAGAATAGGTTTTGACGATAATCATTATATTTGTCATGATTGTTTTTGTTCATGCCCATTGCTTTGTTTGATTGGATTATCGTGTACATGAGCTGCACTTAACTATGTTTCCATTGCGAAATAAATTGATTGGAAAACGCATTATCACTCTAAAGCTTGATTCCATGGGTCTACTAATACGAAAACTACTTTGTCCCGAATCGTCCGGGATTCTATTATCTCCAAACGTAGGCGTGAATATCATTTAGGCAATAGCAAATGAATTGGCTCGTACATGCCGTACGGATACAGAAAATAATAGTGGATCCGTAAATGGTGGAACTTAATTACACAATCCTTAGCAAAATATTTGGTATCGTTGCGTGATTAATTACAGTACACATCATAGCAAGTCAAGACGAGTGTTATAGACCGGGTATAAGTATATATACATGCATGTGTATCAGAGACAGTAAGATCACCCTCTATTCCGATGGCTGTTCCCCCGATACCTATCCGGGCTCCACTAACAATCTACACCTTGATGGCGGTAAATATAGTAGGAAGTAATAATTAAAAAACAAAATCAAATTTATATTTGTTTTTCTAACTGAAATTACTTTTTTTTTAATTTCATTTCTACTTATAGAATATTGCATTAGCAATCCGTGCCAGAACGGTGCAGAATGCATAGAGGGTGAAGACCACTACATTTGCATCTGTCAGCAAAATTACGTCGGAACCAACTGTAACGGAACGTTTTCCGGTAAGAAATTACAGCATACGCTCATACAAATAGAGTACTTCTTTTAAAGGGATATAGTAACCTTTTTTCAAGTACAAAAAAGGAGGAATATTCTATGCAATATACATTGTTAATATTCGATATTTTGTAAAAATTGCAAGTCAAATGGACGTTGCATGGCTGAGTTATGAGCAGAAATTGCAAAGTGATATTCTGTAACTCGCTGCATTCACTTTTAAAATGGTTCTTAAAACTCCGCCCGATTTTTGGCACACACAATTCTTCTATCGTACATAGCTTTGTAACAAAGGGAAATTTAAAAAACCGAAACCTGTCCCATAATTATTTGGTCAACACAAATCTAACAAGGTATGAGAAAACTGAATTTAGGAACCCAAATTTGCACTAGTACATTGCATTCAATTTTATTCATGTGGGGAGCTCAAATTGAAAACGCACTATGATAAGTGTGTGGACTGCTAGCCATATGGTTTGTACACACAATTTCATTTGTTTTGTTGAATGTTCTTAAAATGTATATTTACACGTCGTTCAGCATTTTGTAGGATACCTTTTGTGATTTCGAGGAATGGAAAGTGCGACTATGAAGAAGATTGTTAAAATGTGGAAAATAAATGTGTGTACAAAACAAAATTTACTCATGCATATTAATTTCATGACACTTTAAGTGCTAACAGGGCAAAGAGAACACCATCTAACATTTCCAAAACATTGTTCGAAACTCGAATGCCGTTTATCGGCATTATCATTATCACTACCACCAGCATCACCATCATCATCGCCAATAGTATCATCATCACCAACACCACCGTCATCATCACCATCATTACCTGCACCACACCATCATCATCATCATCGATCACCACCATCACCATCGTCATCTGCGTTGCTATCATCTGCACCCGCATCATTATCATCATCATCATCATCAATGCATGTATAATCACAATCATCATCATTATCATCAACAAATTAACCAGTGCCATCATCTTCATGCTCATCACCATCATAATCATTACATCCGGACACCGTCTTCCTTATTACAACCGCCACCAGAATTATCACCATTATCGTCATCGTTGCATCATGCATGGTCACCATCTTCATCCGCATCACCATTACCATCATCATCATTATGCATTGACAGTGCATTAACAATGCACGGCCGTGCAGTGCCATACACTCAATGATGTTTGTTGACCTATGCCCTGTAACGTCAGTCACGCTCCATGCTCTAACTCCCAACTGGCTTATACAAAGCATTACAGTGAGACTGGCGCGTCACGTGATCACGTGATAAAAATCACAAGCGTACAGAAATAGACGACTAATATCAAACCTTGCAGAAACAAGCCATAGAGGATAAATCATCCTGATGGGATATTTCTTGTAAAAATATATTACCATTGAGTAATTTGTTTAGATTCTGGTTCATTTATTTGTTTAATCGCCCGAATCATCTCTGTAATGAAAACAAATTGAATACCCCACTGTGTCCCTTAATCTAGGTTCCTTTTTGCTAATAGAGCCGTTACCTTTTCCGAATTAAAGGTTTGATCGATGTAAATGGATGATTTGTATCAGTCATGCTTCGTTATGGGCTTCTGAATATAATTGAAATATATATTTTAAATATATTTCTAGGCATACATCCAAAATCAACGTTGTATCATTTATAATTTTCTTTTTTGTTTTAATAAGGAAATACAAACTGTGGAATGAACTTCCGCACTACAACTGGTACAATCACATCGCCAAACTACCCTCTTCATTACGAGCCATTCTCCCTGTGCGTTTACCTCATCCGCGTTAGCAATGGACAAAAGATCCGGTTCCGCTTCTACAATTTTCGCCTGGAGGCGAACAAAGATTTTCTGGAAATGGGAGGCGGTGGGACGCCGACATACGGAGGGGGACAACAGGAGTTAACTGGGACAAGCTATACCTTTCCAATGGATGTGCTGATCAACGGCAACCAGGCCTGGTTGATCTTTCACAGCGACAGGAACAGGCAGGATGAAGGTTTTATCATTGATTACATCGCAGGTACAGAGAGACCATTATATATTGCCATTTTATTTTCCAATTTCTCATTCATACTCATTCATCATGGGGGAGATGATGAATCATCCCCATGATCAATGGGTATCAATTACGGAACGACGCCCATGAACATATGGATTAAGTATTATTACTGACATGTGAAATTAGTAACTTATTGACATGTAAGGTATAATTTCAAATCTAAACAAGGAATCCATTTTTGGACAGTGTATATTGTCTTATAACTTTGCTAGTTATTTCAGTAAAATAAAACAATAATGCATATTACTGCGAATGGTAATCTTTACTGAACATCGTAAAGTAATTAAATAAATCTTCATTAAAATCTCATTACAGATTTGAACGCATGCGCTATGAACCCCTGTCAGAACGGAGCAACCTGCATGGATGGGGAATTCAACCAAACGTGTATCTGCGCCTCAGGCTTCACTGATAACTTTTGTTCCACTGGTAACTTACTATTTCCGTCATTTGAGATGAAGTCCTGGCTTTATGTCAATATTAAAAAATAGCATTACAACTCAACATAACAATAAAAAAAATAAACTTACGACGTGATAAGCTAATAAGATAAACACATAACCAAAGAAAAGAAAGAATAATAAGACAAGTAAATTAAGAGAGATGAAGGAATGAACTATTAAACATCATACATGCGAATGATCGAAAAGTATACATAACTACAAACGACTAAGTAAAACCCATGTTATAAAGAAGAGCCGTTACATCGCAAGAGGGCGATTTTTTGTAATGATCGGTTTTAGTCTTTATTTATACAAAATTGTGCATTAAATGTTTGAATTCAATATAAATATCAAAAATGCCTTTTGAAAAACGCTATTTACATTGTTTTCACTTTAGCTTTCTAGCATTTTTTTTTGTACTTCAGTGCCTAACAAATGTCGCGATATCTGTCGAGGACAGACAATCATGATAATTTTCAAAATCCGTTTCTAGGCAAAATTTGTATCATCCAATATAAGTAAAAGCATATTGTTTCCTATGATTAGTAATTAGAGCTTTAATTTCATTTTTTGAGAGGGGGTGTCGGGGACGTTTCCAAAACTGGTCTTTATCTTTAATTATTTGTTGCATACTTTCAGTCTCAATTTTATTTAAAACATTCATTTTGATTATCAACATTTGTTTACCGTACCTAATTTAGACATGGATGAATGTAGCAGCAACCCCTGTGTAAATGGTGGAGTATGCAAAGATCGTATCAATGCATACTCCTGCTTATGTGAGGCCGACTGGAGCGGAGTCAATTGTCAATCAAGTAAGTATGTCATCGAGTGTCATAGGCGTATCGTGGGGGTGTTGAGGGTGATGAGCACGTCGTTACTAGATAAAACTGCGACACCGAAGTTAACATTTAACTACACCCAGGGATACTGCAGCAATAACCATTGGAGGATATTCATATGAATACTTGAATTTGGAATAGTATTGGCGTTGACACACATGTGTACATTTATCCAATAATAAATAAATATTCTAAGTGTAAATGAGCGAGATGCATACAGGAACATTTCGATAGTTTGATGATTTATGTTTGTTATTTATGTAATAGTATGCATGTGTACAATTGCTTGTCTTGCTGTACGTTTTCGGTTAAAGATTTCATTAAAAACTCAATTTTGAGCATTTACACTATTTTGCCTGCATTATGTTTTCTTCACAAATCACGCTAATATTAATCTGACAGAACAATAATCTGTTAATTAACGTGTCTATATTTTGCGCAAATAAAATGTTCCCTTGTTGGTAACATAATCCCTCTGCATCAGGAATTTATTTAATTTGTAACCCTAACATATCATTTTTTTTTTGTTGGGGGGGGGGGGAATTTTGGCCCCCTCCGCGATTGTTTGTATTGCTCCTAAACGCGGTTCAATCTTTGTTTTTGTTCGTGTATTACACATATTTTAAAACACATTTTTTCTTCTTTTAATCGGCCCGACCGTTTTCAAATCTTGTGACTTTTTGTATTTGCATGACTGCCGGAAAATTGCTCAATTTTGTGATTTGTGTACAAATACATTGAAATGTCAATTTTCGTAAAAAGAGGTATATCATTGGTTATTTTTGTGGTTCAAAAGAGTTGAATTATATTAACAGAGAAGACCTAAAGCCAAAAAAAATATGCGTACAAAGTAAAACAAAAAATACATAAGGAATTAAATAAATAATAAAAAACATTAAGAAGAACCCGGCTCTTCATAATTCTTTTTTTTCGTACTATTATTATAAATGCTCTAAATGATATATGTAGTGAAAATCAGAGGTTAATTATTAAGAACAAATGAATTATGGGCAAAAATATGAATTTCCTGACCTTATTTGCCTAAATTATCATAAATGTGTAAATTAATAGATTAAAATAAAAATAGCATTGTATTATAACACTTCACGTAACATGCGCGCTAAATGATACGGCGATCGACCGTGGCCGTTATCTTAAGGGGGCCATTTTGCCCCCCCCCCCGGATCTGGGAATACCTCGAATGGCCAGTTCTTATTAGGGTTAATGCATGGCACCTTCTAACAACGATGCCATTTAAGCATTTGACAACAATATATTGTTAATGACGCACAGTAACTGATTTAGGCAGGTGAAGAATCAAGATTTGTTTAAAGAACCGGCTATATATACATGTATATCTACATATGATGTGTCTAAAATACAAATCAAATGACTCTTTGTTCCGATGGTTGTTCCCTAAGACAGACTCCGGCTCCACTACCTATCTCCACCTAAATGTGGTAAATATATTATGCAGTCATTGTTATCAAACAAAACCCAACTTAAACCTAATTCTCGAACTTAACAAAATATTTTTGTTTTATAAATTTATAGAACACTGCATTAGCAACCCGTGCCAGAACGATGGAGAATGTATAGAGGGTGCAGACCACTACATTTGCCTCTGTCAGGAAGATTACGTTGGAACCAACTGTAACGGAACGTTTTCGGGTAAGAAATCACAACCTGAACTTGTTAACAAGAGTATACTATTGCATGACTTTCAAGCTGTCTAGTCAATTATTGTTGAAATGTGCAAAGAGCGATGGATGGTTGGTATAATGTGCAGTTTTGTGAATCGATATGTCCTCTGTTTATTGGGTGAAAGTTTAATATAAAATGCTTGCTATAATTTGGAGCGAGTATAATGAGCGAAAATGCAATGCGATATTAACTTATTCATTGCATTGGATTTTTTCACAGGTATGATCATCTATATTGGACAAATCTAAACAATTCAATCGTAAATTATCTTCCTAAATAATGAAACGTTCGGAAAAATAAATCCTGATCGATGCTTCTAACACAAAAATAAAAAACCAATAATGTTTAAAAAAATCACAATAGATATCTAATGCTTTTTTGGTTGTGGATTTGAACAATGTTACTAAATCATTTCACATAAACAAGGTCTACACGTTTTATAAAAATTAATCGTAAGTCAGATTACGTGTGCTAGATGCGCGATTGTTTCTCTTTCTGCAACAGGAGCCTAGTGTGTATCACGGATCACTTATAGGCAAATTATAGAGACCCTTTTCTTCTGCTCCCTTTTTTTTTTGGTGGATTATATTGGTGATATATTGCTAAATCTAATGGGTAATATACATTAAGCCTCCCTAGAATGCGTGAAAATGTTGTGCTTCTCGTAATGTCAGCAAGCTATGATTTCGCCAAGATGTGGTTACCGTCGCAAACCGTCGCAAAAAAGTTTTTCTTGTCGCAAAGAAATTTTGAACATGTCCAATATTTCTTTGTGACAATAAAAACTTTTTTTTGCGACGGTTAACGAATCTTGGCAAAATCATAGCTTGTACGATCCAGGGCATGGACATCGATCCATAATTAATACCCATTGATCAAGGGAGGGTGAACCATTCATCCATTCCCACTGATGAATGAGTATTACGTAAGTAATCTACGAAATTCGCAAACGTTCGCAAACGTTCGCCGCTCAGTGGGATAGGACTTTTACAGCGAAACATGCGTCCCTAGGAAGCAAAGTAACCGAGGGCTGTGGCAGTACGAGAGGGGGAGTAGTTTGTAAGGGTGTGTCCACCTCCCACGGGAAAATTTGTTATATTATGTATTTATCATTTTTAAGATAGTAGTTGGGGAGGGGGGGGGGGGCGACGACCCCTCCCCACACTTCCGGCGGCTATGTTTTTCTATTGAATTAACACATTAAATGCACAATTTTGTATGAACAAAGGTTCAAACCTATGATCTTTTTTTATAAACAGCCCTCTCTTGCGTTAATTTTTAAAACTATTTATTTGTTCCATAATGGTGCACGCTTTGGTTACTAACGTTCAGTTTTACTAATACTCAACTTTCCCTTAAAGGAAACACACATTGTGGAACAAACTCCGTCGATATTTCTGGCACAATCACATCGCAAAACTACCCACTTTCCTACGAATCGTACTCCCACTGCATTTACCTCATCCGCATCGCCAATGCCCAAAAGATCAAGTTCACAATCGCCTACTTTCGCCTGGAGACGGATAAGGATTTTTTGGTTATCGGAGGTGGTGGAACGCCGACGTACCAGGGGGGAAGGCTACTTACTGGGACTAATTATACCCTTCCGATGAATGTGGTGATCAACGACCGCCAGGCCTGGTTTATCTTTACTAGCGACAGGAATGCGGAGCATGAAGGTTTCCGTATTGATTATATCGCAGGTAAATATGTACAATTTTATTTTGTCACTTCCTTTTCAAATTTCGGTAGAATTTTGTTGAATTAAAACCCGGTGCATGGAAATGCAAAGTATTATGTTGTTATATTTTACTATTTGTTATGTTCATTGGGTATCCCCCCCCCAAAAAAAAAAAATAAATAAATAAGATAGAAAATAAGTCGAAAAATGAACGAAAAGGGATATTCACTAACTCACTGCACCAAGTATGGAGACGGTTATGAGAGTCCAGTATATATTGTCCCATCTGTACACAAATGTATATGAATAGATTGATTCTTAAATCTATTTTCCGACTTTTGAGAAAACAGGTTTCCTTGCCCAACGGAAATACAAAAATTGGAAAATCCATAATTTCGTTTTGATCGTGTTATTTGTCCTAAATTTGGAAGTCTATACAGCGGCGTAGCCTTATAAAATACCGATCACGTTAACTGGTACTTTTTATCGAAAGGGAGGTTGGGTAAAAACATATCCCATGCTCATTGTTACGGATGCAATACGGTTTACGAAAACCGATATAATTTTGATGTTGAGATATGGCAATGGTTCAAGTGCTCATTTAAATGTAGAGTTGGGCATCGGTATGTCCCAAGGCGCCCCCGATATTGTTTGCGAGATAATAACAAACTGACTGTCAAATACGAACGGACATATAGTTTTAATGACAAAGTAAACTTTTTTTGATCCAAATCGGTTAAAAAACAGCTGAAATATGCATTAAAGGGGTAGTTTAGTTTTGGTAGAGAGGGCGCTGCACATCGCAATATTTTTGTGAGGTAATTAAAAACCGAGTGTCAAATTTGAGAGAACATGCAAATTTAATGGCAGAATAAACTTTATTTGGTCAAAATCGGCCCACAAACGGCTG
>JAUELG010104387.1:0-10590 GCA_031471515.1 Dendraster excentricus | reverse complement strand
TAAGCATAAAATAAATAAACACGTCCCAGTTATCATTGCTATAGTAAAAGTCATCTTTATCATCAACAACAGTATTGCTTGTGACATCATACTCATCATCACCATCACCATCATCATCATCATCTTCATCATTTCAAGGTCATCTGCGTAATCGTCATCATCCATAACATCACCAGTATTCACTTCTTCATTATAATATTCATCATCAACATAATCGTCATCAATATCATTATCATCATCACCATCAACATCATAATCATCATCACCATTACCTTCACGGTCATCATCATGCATCATCATCCTCACAACCGCATGATTCGTTTTCATAATACGTACATGCCTCAAATTGAATTTACGTAATCACTCATTTACTTCAACATTGTATAGGTAATGGCAATCCGTTATTGTCAAATTTGTGCACCACACTTTGAAAACGATTTTTGCACATGCCGACAAACTAACTAGATCCCTTTGAAGAAATGAAGGAAATACGAAGTTATGGATCTATCTAAGTCACATTTATTAACACATATCATACAAATATGAAGAGCTTACCTCCTAAAGACGCTGAATCTTTTTAAACATAATTGTGTAAACAAAAATAAAATATTTGCTTAGTCCCACTAAGAGCACGCGTCCTTAGGAGACTTCAACATGGAACAATTTATATTTACTTGCTTGTATGTTGCCCTTAATTTTAAATTTTCATGTACAGTGTTTTTATAATCAGTGAATAATGCTCCATAAGGTGATACGTATATATCACACTCAATTATATACAATAAACTTTCTTCACATATATAACACACTAACATTGGCCAATCGATAGTTCGCATCTATGTCCCGTTTATTTATGTACCGGTATGGTAAAGTTTATATTCACGAACAGTTGCTTTAGCCCCTTTTGAAGTAAGCTTTTAATGATATAGTCATATAAACAGGAGTGCGAGCTCGAACATGCACCGTTTGTTTTGTGTTTTATATACAGATAACCATTTTTAAATATATAAATACACAGCAAACTGTACAATAAATACAGGATTTTATACTCTCGGAAGTAAGCTCTTAAATTTATGAAGAAGGTAGGTAGCTAATACAATACTGACAGAACATTTCAAAATTGAAAACAAACTTCATCTTAACCATTAACAACTATACAAATAGCTTACATGCCACCAATTAGTTATATACACTGTTTAGTTTACCATACCATTTTCTATTTCATATGAATTATTCAGCTCCGTTTCGCGTGAAAAAAAAACCACATGCAGCGAGAAAACAAATCATGTGAGTTTTGTCCAAGGACTTACTTACGTCTATATATTACATGCAAAAGTACACACTAACATTCAAATAAGTAGATGCAGTATTGTTCGAAAAATGTTTTAATCAAATGTAACCCTTTGTATTCATCATAAGGACAAACAAAAGAAATGCCAACGTGTATAACATCATATTGGGTGTAAGTAAAAAAAAATCGCATATTTTGTGACCTAATTACGCAAATATTATTGACTAAAACGCCAACATTTTTTAACCTTTACTTAATTCTACTTTACAATCGAGTTTATCTCTTTAACGGTTTCAGTCTTGTTACCATTTTGATTATAACGCGATACAAACGCAATATCTTCTAAAGTTTATATGGAAAGTAGTTTTTGCTAGGTGTGACGCTATAAATCATACTCATTACAGTAGCGATTTCAATATGATATGGCCATTTTGAAGAAAACATTCAACAATTGATTGTATGAATGGCTTAACACCCTGACCTGGCATTACACTAAGATAACTACATTCCCTCCTGTTTGCTTTGATAAATATATATTACTATATCAGTCTTTAAATATTACTTACGCCATACTTACACAATATTGGAACAAAATATAGCATAAGTTACAAAACCCCTAATTCACAACATGTAGTCAGTTCAACCCTTACCTTAATACAAATATGGTTATACAATTTTGTTCTTAATATTAAATATCATTCCTTATCAATATTTAATGACCATCTTTATTAAAATGTATTTAACAATTAGCTGTGTGAATAACGTATACCAAGTGATGCCTTGATGACGAGGGCACATGCTGCCCTCCATGTTTGGCATCAAACACTTAAAGATCCTAGTTAGAATTAACTTAAACCTCCATCAAAAGAAGGAACATTCATTACAAATAGCTTATCGCGCCTTTTCCGGGTGGGAAATACATTAGTATCTTCTGAGTATTTACATCGTATTTCCATTAAATATGATATATTTATTATACTAACTAAACAAAACAACATGTGATTTTTAACAATTTGTTTGTATCAATTTATATATATGACTATTCAATGTCACATTATTCTTCCCGCACCTAGTCTACATCCTTTACAAAGGGCAAATTTAATAATTAAGCCCACTTTATTTATTAAACATTATACATTTTGTTTTGCGAAAAGACATTCATATTTTGAATAATGCAATTGTCAGTTGCATTGGAATTCTTTGTAAAACATAATGTGTCATTAGTTTACTTTCCATTAAACCAAAGTAGCTTGACCGATACAAAACTTAGATAAATACAATATATCAAGCACTATTTTATCAAGCGATTTGAAAATGTATCAGAACATGAATCTTTCGCACTGTAATATGTATGTTTTGGCTTTATTTCTGGCTGATGTATTTTCTTTAGTGCTGTGTAGTTTAATATAAAACCATCTAGGTATTGTCACTCATCACATTAAGAAAACTACTTAAGTGTCGGTACACGTAAGCTTGTGTATATAATCGCATAGACAATTTAACAAGTAACACTATTCAGTAAATGAAACCAATCAGTAAGGGTCAGCTAGTGAAACTTTATAGTACTATATGTAATATGTAATAATAGTAATATATGTATTCACCAACAAAATCATGTATATAGCTTTAACAAATCTTTATAATGATAATGTTTGATATACAGAATGGCCGCAACAATGTTACGACATTGCCTATGCTCTCGTCTCACCGCCCAATGCCCACCATCGCACTGGCAATCGCTCAGTGATGTGACGGGCAGTTGTGTGATTCATCATGCATTGACTTGTCGAACATTTGCATAATGGGAACCTGACACGGAGTTAGTGACATCGCCCTAACACGAATTATACACGACCAAAATGACTGTTCTGACATCGCTTTAAATTGAAAGAAGAATCTGATGAGCAGAATCGTTTGTTCCGTTATTTTGGGAAGTGCCCCGTTATATTTCTGTTGGGAGCCACCCTAAATAAACGATGACAGATATTTGTTACTTGCAAATAATAGACTAGCCAAGTGGTATTGGTCTAGTTCAAAATTTTAAATTACACAACAATAATTCAAACAAAAAACAACATAGTTCATGCTGTGGTTCACGCAATACAACTCTCTATTCTAGAATAAATGTAAATTATCAAGGGTTTAGAGCAACAAGGCTGTATCTGCAATTTGGCCCTTTTTGAGAAAACAAGATTTTAAGAATTGAAGGCAGTTTCAAGATGGAAGTTTTACTACACATTGTAACTAAAAGAGTGGTACAAAGTAAGGCTGTAGTAAAACGGTTATCCATGGGGTATCCGACCAGGAGTTCGTTTACCAGATTCAGATTTACGGCACATAATTTGAAAATGACAAATTAAAGAAAAAACATAATTTGTTTACAATGATTAATGCACATAACATTTTGGTCCTTAAAAAAACAATTTTATGTGCATTATGATAACAAAATCTTAATTTCGCCAAAATTGCAGATACGGCCCTGTGGCTCTAAACCCTCGATATAAATGTCGCAAACAAAGTGATTCCAATAACAAAGCGACAACCTTACTTTGATTTAAATGCATTAAGAAAGAGCTATGAAATAAAGTTAATCAACAAAGTAGCTATCAAACAATTTTCAAAATCGTCCTTTAATCGTCCTTCTCTTTAATAATACAAATTAGAATTGGTAAGCAATATATTACACAATTACTACATTAAATTGTATCATTTAAAAAATAAAGACATAATGTATTTACTACACAATGTGAACCCTATAATTTGTGTTTTCCATCGTCTACTATATCAATTTGCAAACACTTCCGTACTGTCACATCCATACTTGCCATTTTGTCATGGTAAACCAGTCACCGGTCATACCGGTAGCAATAAGGACTATATTTTCAAGAAATTATTAGACTGAAAAGATAATTTTCTATCCCTTCGTCCATAACAGTTATGCGAATTTCTTAGAAATAATAATAACACAAAGAGTCCCTTGACATTAAACTCATAGTTCAACCTGTCAAGCAAAGTGGGGCATAATATTCTTCGAGATGGACAGTTGGGGGGGAGGGGGGGGGGGTACCTGAGGTCTGTTGCCAAATAACTATTCTTCCTGCCTTTTCACCTGCCAAGCAAAACCAACAAAGGTCCTTGCCTCTCTTTAAAAGGAAAATTGAGTTTTGGTAGAGAGGGCGCTACACATAATATTTTTTGTGAGATAATGAAAAACTGAATGTCGAATTCCACAGAACATGCAATTTGAATGGCAGAATAAACTTTATTTCATCAAAATCGGTTCAGATCGATTAATCCACACTTTGTAGAATATTGCCAGAGTATGAAATTTGTTGGCCGGCAATGCAGTATTACGATAAATCATTGCTCTAAAATGACATTTTTTTTGCCCGTATGTATACAGAGTTTGCCTGGGGATCATGTGCGAAACACGCGGGCCGGATATGCAATGAGGTTTTACGAGTATGACAAAAATTATGTTCAAATATAACATGGAATTGCTAGAATATGACATCTTAATCCCAGTATATGTTTTTTTTTTTTTTGCTTTGTTTTGTTTTTTTACACAAGGGGCTATAGCCCAAAGCCCATACTTATCTTGTATTACACGTTTAGTAATTAGGACCTATTCGTCTAGGGTCATCCAGTACTGATGGCTGGTTATATTGTTTCTTTTGAATATGTCTTCAGGACTGTTTAGATGTATCATTATAAATCTCTACGGATCCTACCGATCATCACATCTACATGCCTTACAACGATATCATAATTAGTTTGAGCTGCAAACACAAATTTGATTAAACACATAACTTGAGTTCGCTAGTAATTTGTGCATGTGCATAGTTGCAGAGGTACACTCTGAAATATATATTACTTTTTGTAGAGCGTTTCTTTTATATTACATGGACATGTTATGTATTTACCTAACGTTTCACTACCGTTATAAGACAACCACTGATAAAATGCCATCCATGGAGGTTAATTTAGTAACAACAAGTTTAAATGGGGACATAAACATTGATATCCAAAATAATGCACGAGTTTTCGTGCAAAATATCTAAATTTGGATACTGTGAACAATGTAAGTATCGGAATTAGTATATACTCGACCGTTCCATGTTCAATTATTTCCTATAAAAAACTAAGTAAAGATGTGATCTATTTTCATCGCGTTACTCAAAACTACGTAACTATGTGATAATAATTGTTTTGTAAACCATAATCAAGATAACGCAAATCGAAACAAATATTAATTGACTAACATATTTATTTGTTAATATTAATTGCATATGTTTAATTGATTCTGGTCAGCACATGCTTGTCGAAATGTATTTTGAAATATGGATAATTTTTTTTTAGCTAGAAAGTCGATCTTGTATCGTTCAAAATCAAAATTGTTTTGACATTTTGGGGCATTCTCTGTATTTGCCAAATAATACATAAAATACCACAGCCGAAGTAAATAAATTGGAATGTTTGGGGATGGTAATGATACTTCTCTATTGGGGGAAAAAAATACGCGTAACGATGACGATAATGGGCGGGTACTATACTTACGAACAGGGGGTTTGGTATAAGTCAGAGACTTGTGACTCGGATAAGATGTGATTGTAGATACGCACTTCATCGATCAGACCGTAGAAGTAGTACGGGTTAATGTAATTGTCACCGGAATTTCCTATCGTGACGTGCGTTTGACCAGCTGCCATCGTACGGTCACAGCAGTTACTCTCTGTGTTAATATTAACCCCATTAAAATAATATACCTTTTGGCTGCCGTCAAAGGTGACCACTACGTTGTTCCATTTATTTTGTATTCCCTTTAGCTGGTGATCATATTCCATTTTCGGTAGAGAGTCTCCTTGTTCATTTGTGATGATTACGCGGGTTCTCAAGATAGCATCCCCCTTTTCATATCTGTAGAGGAAGATGACCCAACTCTCCTTTCCATTGGTGACGATTCCCTGGTAGTCTGTTGTAGCTTTGTCAGAAGGTTTGAACCAAGCGCTCACAGTGAAACTAGAGCCCCAACTGTATCCAGCAAAGGATTTTATGTTTATTTTAGAATTACCGTCGAAGACCGCAGCCTGACCACATATTCCCGCATCGTACCTCAAAGAACCGCTAACGCTTACGTCTGCAGCAGTAACGAAGCCAGACAGGTCTGTGACGTCATTCTCGAACTTGAAGAACACTGTAAAGATTGAAGGGGCAGTACAGTTTTGTTAAGAATAACATTCCCCCATCAAAAAAAAAAGCAATGGTTAAAAAAAAGATAATTATTAAGAATATTGCAAATTATGTGTTGTTGAAATGATGAGTGAATATAAATTTATCAAAAGTATACAAAACAAATTCATATTTGTTCTGCTTTTTTGTTTTAATCACCACATTAATTCCGGGCCAAGATAGATGCGATCGGATATTTATTGCTATTACAGCCATTTCTAAACCGATTTCTACAAAATAATGTTTATTCTGCAATGAAAATTACTCTTATAAGCTCGACACTCAGTTTGATTACCTCAAAATATTTTGTCACACTTTTACAGGAGCACATCCTCTTTTGTGCACCAAATTGCAAAAGTTGCAAGGTTATTGTATTATATGATAGAAAATGTCATATAAAAGCATGCCTGAAAAAAAAATATAACTTGAAATCTCTTTTTGTGGAGAAATAGACCATAAATTTATTTAATTGTTGGACTACGTTTTAAAGGGACCTAGTGACATTGTCCAAATCCTTAACAGTTTTAGCGGTTCCTTTATACTTTGTTGTATTCGTATTGACAAGACAATCATGGGACATGTTCGTTTCTTAAAATTCTCCTTCTGTTACCTTTGTAACGATGATTAAAGTAATTTATAGTTTAAATTTAGGGTCGCATTCGGGTTTCATTCATAGAATCCAAATTATAGGCTGTTCGAAAAATACGCTGTATTAACTAAATCGATCATATGACATCGGTCGTGATCAAAAGCGATACAAACAATAACTTTCTAGATTGCTGATCGTTCTATAAGACCACAATCTCAATGGCAATAACAAACATGCAATTTTCTTACTCATGGGGACTATTACATGAAGTATCGGCAATGTTGTCATCGGCGACGTCGAAGTAAACAAAGTAGACACGGGACTTGTATTAACATCCGTCGTTGCTGCCGATGACGGGTCGGACGGCGAAGTAGAAACCGATGTCGATATCAACGTGGTTGTCGGCGACGAGGTCGAGTCGTGCGGCGAGGCAGAAACCGAAGTCACCCTGGTTGCAGTCGTTGACGTCGGTTCGGTCGAAAAGGCAGACGCCAGCGTCGAACCAAGCCCGCCAGTCAACTGTTCGCTAGCGGTAGTAGCTGCAGCTTGCTCTGCGACTTCGTCTGGAAATGAGATTTAATTTATGACATTTGTTTGGCCCAAGATCGGTAGGAATTATCTAAACGCGGCAATGACGGGTGTAGCTTTTTGGTGTCTTGGGTTTTGAATTTAATACGATAACTGAATAAATCCTACTTGTTTTCCGACAACATATAGAACAATGTATAATTTACGGTATAAAATATCATAAGACATTAACATTAACAGTAATGTTTTGGGTTTCTTACCTTGCCCAGTGTGGAAGTGATGAATGATTAGTACAATAGTACAATATTTACCGGTGTGATATAATGTGTCCACAAGGTAACGCGAGAACTTCTTCACGTATGGATAGATGAGTTTTGGTAAAGAGAGTTTTGGGAAAGAAGTTGGCTTCAACATAGTTTTAGTAGCAAATCCTGCACTATTACATTATAAACTACTATGTTAAACTCCAGCATAATGGAAATAAATGACAATACAAATGATTATGTAAAATCATCCTTTCATTAAAAAGAAAAAAATAAATAAATAAAAGGCGCTATCTAATAACTTATTGGATTTAACCATTTGTGTAGGTGATGTTAAACATCATGATTTGTAATTTGTTTAAAATAGGTAATGATTTTATAGAGGCCAATGGGTGAAATACTTTCGTTTTTGCACATTTGTTTTGATTATATCAAAGCCTTTCTGCAGAATTAACAACATTGGGAATTCAACACAAACTAAATTAAAAACAATTTCACTTCAAATAAGTGTTTGAATAACAAATATATAAAACAAAATACAAAATAAAACTTGTAGCAAGTCAACATTTAAAAATACCTGTAAGGTATATGGGTATATACATTTTACATTTAAAACACGTAGTTTATGATGCTGTACAAAAAACTAATCAGTGGAATTTTAAAATTTTCTCATTCGTAGTCAAAAGGCAATTTTGCCAAAATTCAGAAATATGCATACAAATTAACGTGTTTTGGTTCATGATAGGGTTGCCTCTAAAAACCAACATTAATATGTTAATCTGTATAATATATTTTTCAAGTTTTCGACATTTTAGTCTCAAAATCAAGCTGTCAAAAATGTTTACCTGGGAGTCGGCATACCGTTTGATGCTCGAATCCCGGGATCTTAGGAATCTTCCCGTGAGCTGTGCTTGGGACGAGGTCGATTACTGTGCCGTTGGGTAAGCGAATCGGCTTGCAGGGGTTCTTTGATCCAAAGAAGGTTTTGCCGCGTCGTGGAGTTTCCGAGCCTTGAGAGGACGAAGGTGTATCCCCTGCATTGGCGAGGTGTACGATTAGACATCCGACTGTGGTGAGGACAGGAATACATCAACAATATATATATATCAGTCTAAGTAAGGATTGTTTTTGAAAGGTGTTGTACCGTTTCGTTAAGGCTCAACTTCAGTAATCCAACTATTACAGTAATATAACAAAATTAAAGTTTAACATTCATCATGCTGAAAATAAAAAAAAAGGCTGTTACAACTTATCAAGAGCCATTGCAACACAAGTTGGCGCTATTTAAAACATTGGTATCAACCATATTTCATACAAACCTATGCATGAGAGTCAAAATGGGGACTAAATATTTGATCTTTCAGAGGTGTAGATGACAATTAAACAGCAACACACATTATTTTTAAAACCTAATTGGTATAAATATTAACACCTAAGGAAGGGGATGGGGACATGGAGCAAGAACAATGATGATGAATGGCCAAACAGGCTGGACCATGATTTGAGGAAATACACACAAATAGGAAGTTATGTAACAGGGAACAAGGGGTAGGTGTGTGGGTGAGTGATGAAATGAGCGAACATCTACTAGTACCATATAGCCTGGTATTTAAAAAAGTATGAATAGTGAATAGGAGCAGGAATGGAATGGAGGCTGACATACAAGAAGTCCAAATTAGCCACAGGGGATTAAAGGGGCAATTGGTGGGGAAAGGGAGTGGGATTAATAAATAGGAGCTTTTGTGGCTGAAAAAAAAATGCTGGTGGGGGATGAGAATGATTAATGATTGTTGTAAGATGAAGAATGGACAAGATAAAGATGTGCACAGAATCAGACAATGACTGCGTAAACGAGATTGAAGACCTGTAGATAAATTAAAACTTACCTGATATAAATAATGAACAAGTATATAGGGATATAAACGATGTATAAAACTGATTGCAGCAAATACATATATGTTACACAAAAATATGCAGCTGGCTGCCAATTGAAGACTTGTGTAAATGAAACATCATTCAAAAGTGGTGCATGGGATATATACCATAATGTGCTGAACTAAGTGAAAAATAATGCAACACACTATAATCTATCATGAAGTATTCCGGGAGCATGTCCACAGAAAAGAAGTCCCGTGGGATTTTTTGTATGAAAGCAAACCACCTATCCAGATGTCTCAAGGGCACCCCAGTTAACAATAAAAAACATGTTGGCAGTCTTGTATCCCTGGCAGATGATAATTATTGAGGAAGAAAATAAAACGACCAAATTTTGCTTAAAATAACCGTTTTCTTAGGGGTAGGTCAGTGTTGGTACATGGGGCGCTTCAAGAGTACAATATTTTAATGAGTTATGACAAATGCTGTGTTGATTTAACAACAAGTATATAATGTTAACCATAGAACAAACTTTATTTGGTCGAAATCGGTACAGGATCGGCTGAAATATCCATAAATATATTGTTCATGATATTTGTGGGAAATCAACTTTTTATATAAAAAAAAAAAACACAACACGATTTATTATTCTGGGAAGTGAACAAGAATGAGTGTGTGGCATTCTGTACTGTACCCTCCCGTTCCATAAGTATTGCAACATGGTAAAATTCGTTAAACTTTTGGTAAATGACTTATCTCTGTTGTGGCCGTGTTTTGTTCTAAATAATTGAATAGTGACCAACATTCCGGTAAAT
>JAUELG010104275.1:0-13904 GCA_031471515.1 Dendraster excentricus | reverse complement strand
TTTTTTTTTTTGTCATGCTTATGTTTTTGTTTTAAGGCAAATAGTGGAGGATACAGCCACTAGCCCCCCCCCCCCACGAACATTAACTGTTTTTGTCCAGAGTGTCGAAATTGACTTGCGCAAAATTGAAGGATGAGGGAAAATTAAACCAGCAATTGATCTACTAAATAATTACATTTAATCAAATTGCTATTTTACACATATTTATGATTATGTAATGATCAAAGGGGTACCAGTTGGGGGTTGAGCGGTTCACCCCCCCCCCCCCCCATTTGACCACAAAATTACTGTCTCAAACTGTTCTCTAGACCAAATGTCGATGGTACCGACCATCATGGTCTCGACTTTGGAAAGTGCGAACAATTGTGGTCTCCGCATTCGCCCCTCGAAAGTGTCTACAATGTTCAATGACTACCCCCATCCCATCCCCACCCGCTTACAGGATTCTCAACCACTTGGTCTTGATCTCGAAAATTATGCAGATACTTGGTCTCGGCCCGGACTGTTTTTGGCTAGAGTGTGAAAAAAGACTTGCGCCAAATTGAAAGAAGAGTGCAGATTAACCAGCAATCTGAATAAGTATTCCCATTTAAACAAATTGCTCTTTGCCAGAGAAGTCCTACACATAACCAGTGGTGTAACCAGGTGTTTTTTTTTTAATAGGAAGCGGGGGTTTCTTCAACAAAATAGCACGGGGGTGAGGTACATTTTCCAAGCCGAGATCAAGTATCTGCAAAATTTTCGAGACCGAGACCAGGTCTAGTCCACATTTTCGAGACCGAGACCAAGACTTCGTGGTTGAGAATACTGTAAGCGGGTGGGGGTTGGGTGGGGCAGTCATTGATTTTTTTTTCCGGAGACCACAGGTTTTCGCACTTTTCGAGATTGAGACCATAAAAATAATGATCGGGACCATCGACATTTGGTCTCAGAATGGGGGGGGGGGGGGGGTTTGCCCAAGCGTGAACAAAACTTTAGTTTGTTAGTGGCACTTGATAGTGAGCATAATCGACATGAAAAAATCTTCGAAATATTGTGCAATGTAATTTTGAAAAATGTTTGAAAAGTGTAACATTTACGCTGTGTATAGGGTCTTCTTTTAGTAATAAATTGCTGTAATCAGACTTTGGACTTTTATTGCCTATACAGGAAGAAAAAGCACTGAATGTTCCACTCCCGATGGATTATAAATGATATTGTACATAGGAATTTAAATCCCGAGGGGAAAATTCCATGATTTTCCCGACAGCAAATCTAACAACTGTTTTATTCTCTGATTGCCCTGTGACAGTGCCGTGTAATATCCAAAAATCTTACTTGGCAGCACATGTACTGCATTTTTACTAAGTCAGGTGGTTTTTATTCAGAGAAACGTCTGATTCGGCAATAATAATGCAACACAAGGGTTCTTGATTTAGATATGTGGGCATTTCCACGGGAAAGTGGCGTGAAATGAAAAAACAATTGGCTCTATTTTAAATCCTATTTAATATTTCTGGATGATTTTTATTATAAAACATGATCATTAAATTAGTGCTTTCAGTTCACATAATTTTTTTAATTCTCGGGTGCCTCCTTATAGGAGAAACGGAAACCATAAACGAAACTCCACAAATGGGACTACCCTGGGTATGCAAATTTCAAGAAAATCTATTATTTTCTTAATTTTCCGGCATTTTTTATTATTTAAGGCAAGAAATTGGATGACTGATAATCAAAGTACCTTATCAGAAGGTATATTTTTTAATGAAACAAAACCTCCTGACACAATGTAACGCGAGTTACCGATGTATCTGCATCCCTCCAATCATTCCCAAATTGTTTGGAAACTTTTTCAATACTAACTCATAGAACACGTACAAATGTCAAATTAGCACATTAAATATTTGACAAGGATTAACATTTAAAGGGTGCTTTTCACGTTTTAGGGGTTACTCAAATTTGGCCATGTCTTTTTTTTTTGTAACGCGAGTTACCGAACAGGATTCTTCTGTAAAAGTTCCTAAAGGTAGATATGTCAGTCCTTTTTTGTCTTTTCTAGTTAGTACACATCTTCTCACTCCTTGGTAAAAAGATCAGCCTACAGGTCTATGAAATAATGGGAGTTACAGCACATTGAAGTGGTCAATGTACGATAAAGTGTAACGCGAGTTACCGTGGAATTTCCCGTGTACTTAACAAGACAAATCATTATCATTCGTATATTTCTTGCGTTTTCCCCCTGTCACTGTATGCAGGGCTCATACTAATCGTCGTTTTCGTCTGCATCGTAACGATGGTGGCTGCGGGAGCGATTCCGGGTGGGTCGTAGTCTTGGACTATCCCACTCCGGACAGATGTTCATGGGACAATATATTTCCTGCTAGACCCTATTTCAGCTACAGCGCTCTTCCCACGTATCAGTGTTACACTACAGGTAATTCATGCGTTCTATTGATCTTTGTTCATATTATTTCTTGCTAACTTATAATGTACTAATATAATTTTCTTTTATTCAATAGGCCCTTTTGTGTTACCTACTCTCCCATCCTGTTTCTAATATCTATTCATGTCCTGAATTGAAGTCTTTGAAGTTCTTAACTTTTATATTTCTCACCCAAGCTCCTACCTCTAGCTCTCTGTCACTCACCATCCCCTTTGTGTGTTTTTCCTCCAATCCTGGCCTAGCCTGTCTGACCACTCGCAGCATTTTTATTGTTCCATGTTCCCATCTCTTTCCTTTTTGTTTATTAATATACCCATTGGAGTATAAATATAATGTGTTTTGTCTGTTTAATTGTCATTCCCCCTCTGAAGAAGATTCTGCTAGGATCAAAAATTAAGGTCTTATTTATTACACCGGCATTAGATAAGCAGTTTTCAACAGTATCTTCGTATCATTAATTTATCAATTATGATTAATGTATTATTCAAATACAAAGTCGCTATTATACCTCAGCAGACAGAAAACTGCTAAACCATGTTTAAAAGTGCGCCTGTATGATGATTTACATATCGTACATATATGCAAAATATACCACAGTTGAAGTGCTTAAACGTGGTATTATTTCATGAACACATCCTTATTGTACATCTAGTGTGAGTAACTCACACTAGATGTAAGCTCACCCCTAGAATAAATTTGGCATTCAAAGTACTGTAAATACAATAAACACAATATGTCATGTGGAAATCATCCATTACGATAATAAGGGGTTAATTTACATTTCGTAACTAATTGTCAAAGTGACATTTCGATACAGTGGATAACTCTCGCGGCTTCATCACCTCTATACGAGATCAAAATTAAAGATTGCGATTGTGACCCAGAATACCTAAAATAATGTACGTAATGAAAACGAGATTTCCATATTCAGAAAAGCAGTGAGGAGTAGGATTTCATTGGTTAACGATACATGTTAGCTGTCTGCAACATAATAAGTTAGAGCATTAAGTAACTAGTTGAGGGGAACATTGTCGCTCAATACACTTTAAACGGCATACTCGATGAGTAGTAGCAATCTTTGTTGATAATCCGTCTATATTGCAGGGTCCATGGCGTATCCGGAAACGATGGCGATCTTCTACAAGTATGCTACAGGTATGTATATAGCCTACCAGCGATTGGAGGGCCGTATCTGTAAACTATGCTATAGTAATATGAATAGTTATCATTATGATATTAATTATAGTTACTGTAATAGTTACTAATCACTTTGACAAATAAGGCTATTCGTAAAAATAAATTGATCCATAATGATAAAAATATGTTTTTTTGTTTATCCCATGGCGACCCTCCCCCAAAATGAAAAGTAGTCATGCTCACGTTGACTGAAATCCAGGGGTATAAGGCAGTTTATTCACATACAAAAAAATAACTGTGTTTTGAATTGTTGTAATTGGTGTCTTAGTTTACATGGTTTAACCATGATTGCTTTTTTTTTTTTTTTTTTTTTTGGGGGGCGGGGGAGGGGCGGGGGTCGATTTTGGTCCGGATTTGACTATGTTAAAGCTGTTTTTTCACTACTCAATCATATTTTCTTTCAGCATGTAGTTCTGTAATAAATTAGATCTGGCGTTCTACTTTAGTCTAAGGCTTGTTAATTATTCTTGTTCTTAATGGTTTCTTTATATTTAGCAAGGGTGCCATCTTGGCAATATTGGGCATTTTTTTTTCTTCAAATCATCATAAAGTTAATTAGCTAATATGCATATTTTATGATTTAATGTCAGGGGTTATTTTTCTGTCTAGGAATACAGTAGTACAATATTGACCAACAATTATTATATGGTATTTAGCGCAATAAATCAGTTTTCGGAGTTATGAAATCGAAGATGTCTACCCCTAATTAAAATATGTATGAATATTATGAATTTTTAGTATTCACCGCGCAATATGACATTACATAAATAAGATTTCCGATGAACTAAAACTATATATGACATCTTATCTCTATCTCATTGACATTCGAGAAATGTAGTAGGTAGAAAGTTGACAATAGACAAGATTTATATAGATGCCAAATTCGAATTGAAATTGATTATTCATGATTGAGATATGATGATTATTGGCATTTCACAAAATGGCTCCCTGATGACGTCACATTAATGTTACGCATTGAAATATCAGACTATGAACTATCGTCATATCCAGTATCAAAATCATATATTCGCCTTCTACGACGGACAAAATTGGCACATGTAATGCAAGCATAACTTATACAAAACTCAACGAAAACAAGAGGGTTTGCTTGTAATAAACGCATCACCTTGACAATTTATACATATATTGATGAAAAAAGAGGTGTTATAACAATTTCATTGTACGTATACACCTAATAATGCAAATTCCATGTTAAATTATCCAGTTTTTTTTTTATCGAACATGGGCTGTTTTCAGTTACACAATTTATTTTAGCCCCTTCATTTTTTTCATAGGAAAATTAAAGTAAAACCCGACCCTAGATCCATCTGTGATTCAAACATTATACAAATGTGCCTTTATATCATTCTGCAGTACTACCCCAAATTACATTGTATTGTATTTTCTTTGAAAGACCAACCTCTTGGACTAGACCAACCTCTTGGACTAGAGTCCTATGCCATCCCTGATTCGAGTATGAGTGCCTCTAGCGAGTATGGTTCGACAGCCGGAGCCGAACGGTGCCGGCTAAATCTGGTAAATGGCAATGGTTACTATGGAGCATGGTTCGCCGGTGCAAATAACGCAAATCAATGGATTAAGGTAAGAGAAAGGCTTTTTGTCTCACTTTAAAAGCGCTGATGTACACAGCTTGTAAATAGATTTACACATTAAAGGGGTCTATTAACTTTGCACAAATTGATGAGTAAATGATGCGAAAAAACTGTTGAAAACTGCTTATCTACTATATAAAGCCAATATAATAAATAAGAGTAAAACAAAAAATAAAATAAAAATGCTGTGAGTTGTCAGTCAGGCTAGGCCAGGATACACACAAAGGGGATGAGTGGTCAGCCTGACTGACCACTCACAGCATTTTTATTGTTCCATGTTCCCGCCCCTCTCTTCGTTGCTTATTTACATACCCATTAGGGTATAAATATGATGTGTTTTGTTTGTCTAATTGTCATTCGCCTCTGAAGAAGATTCTGCTAGGATCGAAAATTTAGGCCCCAAATTGATAAGTGGTTGTTACAATGTAAATTGTTATCGTATATGGCTACTAGGTGCTGTGTGAAAAAAAGGGAAATGCACTTTATAGCGAAAATGCAATGTGACATTTACCAACCGATTGCAGTCACTTTGTACACAGTTCTAACGATCCGATGGATAAGTTGACATTTAAATACAACCCTCCCACACGCTCCCCGCTCAGTCGCTTCGCTATTTTTTCTTTATGGAAAAAATAAAAACTATTTTCTGGTTGGTAGCATCATGATGAACTTATCCACATTACAGTGCTTATTCTCTCGGCAAACGGCTGAATGCCCTGTAACAATTGCGCCCGGTCGTTCGTTAATACGGGCAGTAAGTTTGATTTAACGGGTACTGATCATGGAATCGTTTTTATTGGAAAACAGTTGGACATAATTGTTTTAGCAATATTGGGAAGTGCCCCATCCGTCTTTTTTGGGCCACCCTGTATGATAAATTAATAACTCTATACCATTAGTATTATTCTACCGTAATGATTTTGACGACTTATCATGATCTACTACAACAAATTCAGGTTGATCTCGGCTCTCAGTATAAAGTCAGTGCTGTGGCAACACAAGGACGTCCGGACGCGGACCAGTGGGTAACGACCTTCAAGGTCACCTTCAGCTTGGACGGTGTGAGCTTTGACACTGTTATAGCTGATGGAGGAGATGTTGTGAGTTGTATGTTCTTATCACTACGATTAATCACTAATGTGTTAAATGCTCCCCCTCCTCGCCCCTATTCTAAATTTAATGGCACAATAATCCAGACAAGTAGTTATCTCATACCTTGACATATTTACAGCAACAATTTCAGAACCGGACAAGATTTGCATTTCAAATTTATATTTCTTTCAAAAGTTATTTCGATATGAAACCTGTTTATGTAGTTATAAATTAAGTGCAATAAGTTAGCGAATAGCACTTTGCTCTCTTGCTCATATCTCAGTCATATGATCCAATTATTGTGACATTTTCAGAGACTATTTTGTGGACATATCAGAGCAGACCCAGACGTCGGTCAGTTTTATAGTTTTGTAAGTGTTCGGACGGTTTAAATAAAACAAAAACTTTCATGTTAAAAGGCGAACCGCTTCTGAATAAAACATAGAACTCTAAGCGTAGGCGTACCGGGGGATAGGGGATTGTTCAATCCCCTCCCCCATTTGACCAAAAAATGCTATTTTGGGAGCTGTGAACCTCCTTTTTTGGCCTGTTTCGATATCGTTTTTAAGCGGTCTCGGCCGTCATAAACCTGGTCCCGAAGTCGAAAATGTGCAGAAAAAATCTCGACAGCAGAAATGTTAAAAACGTTAGGTCTCGACCAGGAAAACTTGGACATGTATTGTTCTTGGCGTCCCAAACTTGCGACTAGACCTGCTCTAGACTTCGACAAAATAATTTGAGCGCTCCTCGTCTTGGCTTCAAAACTGTCAATGACTACCACCCGCTGACAGGTGTTCATCAATATGATCAATCGTTAGGTCCTGGTCCTGGCTTCGAATATTGGGACCGGTCCTGGTATAAACTTCAAACCATTGGACCGGACCTGATCACCTTTCAATTATTGCAAATTAATGTCTGTATTCAATTGTGTTAAACTGCATAATAAGTTATTTCTCATTTACAAAGGTTTTCCCAGCTAATTCAGATCGAGACACAGTGGTCCGGAACACCCTCCCAGCCCCGGTATTGTGCCGGTATGTGCGTCTTTTGCCTGTCACCTGGCAGGGTCACATCAGCATGAGAATGGAACTCTACGGGCCCGGTTCAACTCTAGGTATGACCGGTTTTTTAACACTGTGTTTTCTCTACCCATCAGTAAATCACATGTTGGCATCTGATGACATTGATTATGATAAATGCCTTGCCGACCTCATCTGTACATAGTCACTAAAAAAAAGGGTCAAATCGGTATCCCATTTTTGCCCCACTGGCAGCATCTTTTTATGCGCCCATTTGCACATATTGACAAAAAGAGTACTTGCCAAGTTTTCTCACGGTCTTCCTAACACAACTTAAATACAGACAGAAAATCTCACGGCGCATTACGTCTTAAGAGCGTCGCGGAGTGGTGTAAACGCAGCATTATATAATGCTTTTGAGATGTCAGAGAAGTCAAAACAATAGCTTCTGCCAGGAATGTTCAGGGGTTAAGGTAAGAAGCTAAAATAAATAAATAGAAAAAAATGATATCAAAAATATGAAAAAATGTACATCAAATAGTCAACATATTATGTGTTGTATTCATTATCAAAGATTTTGAAAGCGTTTTTTATTTTTGATTTAGTCACCCTTTTGAGGTGCATGCATCGTTATATCTTTTGGGTAGCACTCTAACATGCCACTCTGACCACTGCGGTTGAAAGGTAGGGTTGACTATCGGTATGTCCAGAAGTGCCCCCCTCCCCACCCCTATATTTTGTACGAGATAATGAAAAACTGACTGTCAGATTCAAAAGAACATTCAATTTTAATGACAAAATAAACTTTATTTGATCAAAATCGGTTCAGAAACGGCTGAAATATCTATAAACATAGCTTGTTCAAAAGGGTTGGACACCGGCCATCACCTAGCGATATTTTGAGATTTTTTAGGAAAATTAAAATAATGCTAAAAAAACTGCAGCTGTGAAAACATCCAAATAGATTTCTCAAAAATGTTACTAATTCAAACAATAAATGCACAATTTTATATGAACAAAGGCTAAAAAACACTGATTTGTTTAAAAACAGCTTCCTCTTGCGTTAAGGCTATTTTGGACTGATAACATGGGTTTTACTTTGTCGTTTAGAATTATTTATACTTTTCGAGCATGGTGAAGTTATAACTATTATTTAGTTCCGTAATGGTGCACGTTTTGGTTACTAACGTTACGTTTGACCAATACTCAACTCTCTCTTAAACGTTGCACCCTTACCATGAAGTGCAACTTACCACCATACCTACTGGTGCCAAGTTCCACCTTTAAATGAGTGAAGATAAATTTCAACAATAAAAAGGATGCAAAAATAGGATGCAAAAAAGGGTGCGACCATTTTTTACTAAATGTATTATTTTACTTTAAATTTTACTTATCTATTAGTTGTTGTCTTACCGATCAGAACACAATCAAAAACACGCGAAATAAATTACAAACCTTACACCTATATCAGTGCAAATCATTGCCACAAACTTAAAACCTCCTTGCACGAACCGAGTGAGCTCGTGCTGTTAATTTGTTTACACATTTCATACAAGACCCCGAAGATATCTGCGATTGGGGCTGGTCGTGGTTCCGCAATGGATGTTACAAGGCAGTTACGGACAAAGCAGACTTCCCTACGGCTCTCAAGAATTGTCGAGGGCTCAGGCTGGACGCAGATCTTGCCAGCGTCCACGACCAAGCAGAAGACGACTTTCTGCTGACTCTTATCAGGTCAGTATAAAGGGTGGGGAAGGTAGTTTACTGTCCCCACTAGTGGCATAACTACGGGGGGGGGGGGGGGCACACGGGGGGACACGTGCCCCCTTCCTATTATTTTGAAAAACTAATAAAAAACATAAGTGGTCATTTCCTGAAAAGACAAAGAAATACAGGTGTGCCCCAACAATAATGTTGGCGCCCCCAATCAGTCCGACAACTCTACGCCACTGGTCCCCACTGTGTAAAACAGCTTACCATCATAATCAAGGTTGTCCTCACATATCTAAAAACAAATTGAAACACATTATTTATAACAGTTATTAACTGGAAATGCGCTGCACAAATGTAAATTAGTATTATAACCACCGGCCAGCCGTTGTAACCAGTTACGTGCGTACGGACAACCTAGTGATCTGCTAGAGAAGAAGTTTCACCAAGCTTATCATCCAAATCATTAAATTAAGGGAAACTTCTCTTTTAAAAATATCTATAGATCTCACCAGTTTGCATTCATCGTGAGACAACCGATTTATTCGTTCCTTTTATTTTTTTTTTATCTCAGCACCACGAGGATTAACATCTTCCGCTCCATGAATATACTCTGCACTTGTTATAACGGTTCTCAAATTCCTCGTTTTATTCGTATTGCCAATAGAAGAGTTGTACCGAAATAGAATGTTCACATATCACTCAGTGGTCATATTACCTTACAGAAAATGCACATGTTACCAACCTTTGTTCGTTTTTGCAGATGTTAACTTCGTTACTAGATCGTTTTGATGTCCGTATGACCAGGGGTCTGTGAGACCCATAATATGTCTGCGTTGTTACAAGCTTATGAATTTCATTTTATGTGAAAAAATAAACATCCCCAGGTCGAAATTCTCGTAGAGCCAAGACCCATAGAAAACCCTTAGGAAACCCATAGAGACCCATTGGCCTAATGGTCTAAGAGTTCCTATGGGTTTGCATAGGGAAAATGGAACATGGATTTGTATGGGTCTCCGTGGGTCTAAATGGTTCCTATTGGGTTTCTATTGCTTGTCACTCTATGGGTTCTGTTGGTCTCATAGGGATTTGTCCGTGGGTTTTCTATGGGGTTCTATGGGAAATTCGACTTAGGTCATTTGTTATTTATTCAAGTCAAACATTCCCCATCTGTCGAATTAAAGCAGGTGCTGGAGTCGATCAACTGCCATAAGATTATTCGTGTATTCCAAAAAGCAGTGTTATCACGTGTTATGGTTGCCAGCTTTATTTACATTATTTGGATAATAACAATCAACATCATACAAAAACAATTCTTGGCAAAACTGGGAACCAAGAAATTAAATCGGCCGTTATATTAAAGTTTCTTTTAGTCTCAGACATGCCAGAGTTCACTTAATTTAGAAGCTAGTACGGCGTAAACGGCATCGTATTTCGTGGAAATTATTGTATTTATATAAACCAATTGTTCCTGTATTTGTTTGCCAGTTGGTCACAATCGAAATAACTCAATCATATGTATGTAATTGCTTAGCACGTAATTTGGACAATTAGGTAAATGTGTTTTGTACAACAGCTACCGATAAGTCGGCCCGCAGAAATTGTGCTGTTAAAGCATGCTCAGTTAAAGCACTGAGTTTGTTTAGCGTTTATTGCAAGGCATTTATCAAGGAAAATGAGCCTTTGAGAAGTTCCATCCAGAAACGAATAAGGTAGCAAAATAGTCAACATTTTTGCTGAATCGGTCGATGCTATAACTGTAATGATTCATTGTGTCTGTATTGCTTATTCAGGAAGTCAATGTATTCGAAGGCAGTCACCTTCTACATAGGCATCGTTGATATGGATGGTGACGGATTGTATGTG
The DNA here is from genome assembly GCA_031471515.1 of Dendraster excentricus. Classification (NCBI taxonomy): domain Eukaryota; kingdom Metazoa; phylum Echinodermata; class Echinoidea; order Clypeasteroida; family Dendrasteridae; genus Dendraster; species Dendraster excentricus. The sequence goes on along the minus strand of JAUELG010104275.1, from coordinate 2,982 downwards.
TGGACCGACGGCTCTGCGACAGGCTATACCAACCTCACTGGGGCAGGTATTAGTCTTCTATATAAGCTTTCTGGCTCAGTTTGCCAGCTTTTTTATCAATCAAATTTATTAAGGGTCACTCCGATCCCCCAATTGCCGCGTAAGAGTTTATTTATGGGCACTCGAATTCGCAAATGTGCAGTATCGCCAACATAAAGTAAGTGCCAAGTTTAATGACCATTGGGGAAATAGTATGCTCTTTGTGCAAAGTCACTTGATCGTAAGTGCGTTTGAACGACTTTTTTTTTTATTCCAACGCTACTTTGATAGGCTACTTGTTTTAGTTTGACTTTTCGAAGTTTGACTTTTCGACGCTTTTTTAAGTAACAATTTCACAATAAGATGAATCTTATCAAAAATTTCCCCATAGCAAGCTCTTAAACCTAGTCGTTAAAAAGATCTCTCGGGTTTTTTTATTTGATCGCAAACTTGAAATTAAACTCGGTAATATCCTGGCATACGCATAAGAGGGGCCTTTACGCAATATTGTTTTGTTCTGTTTTGAACTGCCATGTTGATTTGGTAGCCTTGTGTCAAGAACGTACAGCTTGAGACATAAATTTATTGTTCTCTTTGTTTCTACCTGTTCATAAACTTGTCGTCATGTTCGCTATAGCCGTCGGGCCAGAGTCGTGTGGTGTGGTACGCGGTCACTTGGATTCTGCTTCCTGGGTGGTCATCAAATGTTACTTCCGCAGACGATACATCTGTGAATATCCACTAGCCACACGTAGGTTTATTCTGTAATAACGTAACGAAATACGTCACGATATTTCATCGTGATGAGTATTAGTTCCAAATTATGTCAGGCAAGCCAGATATGGTGTGACATAACGGTTGCTATGAAGACGATCGTTCACCACATTCACACTACGAAAGGTCCGACTAAAATCCCATTGTTTATATCTATTAAAATGTGTAAATTAAAGGGGGGATACTGCATACAGGTACATCACCTTTTTGTAGCGTCCTATTTCAATTTTTATATGTATTTATCTATATAAATGATTGATTGATGCATGATGTAGTATTATTATTTAGTTATTAACTGGTGGAGGAGGAAACATCACGGAATATTCCATCAGAGGGATTTTAAATGTAAAGAGAAATGTTGAGACATAGCCGATGGACTTATTTTTTTCACGAAATATCATTTTAAATCTCGAGAAGTGAAACATTACATGATTTTCCCGACAACAAAGTTAAAGGGAGAGTTGAGTATTGGTAAAGCTTTACTTTAGGAACCAAAACGTGCACCAGTACTGAACAAAGTAATAGTTATAAGTTCACCATGCTGGAAAAGTAAAAACAATTTTAAACCACCAAGTACAACGCATGTTACCATTCAAAAATAACCGTTAACACAAGAGGGCGCTGTTTTTAAAGAAATCATTGATTTCAGCCTTTGTTCATGCATAATTGTGCATTTAATGTTTTGATTCAATAAAAATATCACCAACGACTTTTTAAAAAACTAATTTAGATTGTTTTCACAGCAGTGTAGGCATTTTCCTAAAAAAAAATATATATATATATCGCAAAGTGATGGCTGGTGACTAACCCTTTTGAACAAACTATATTTATGGATATTTTAGCCGTTTCTGAACCGGTTTTGATCAAATAAAGTTTATTTTGTCATTAATAGTGTATGTTCTTTCAAATTTGACAGTCAGTTTTTCATTATCTCGCAAAAAATTTAGGGGGCACTATATCATCTGAAATCTGAAAACTGAACTCAGTCAAAAAAGCCTACAGTATACGTGTACCTTGTGTTTTCATTGTGACATCATAAAATATCCTTACACTGCGCACCAGAAGGGTGTCATAACGCTCTGGCCATGGTGTCATAACTAAATTGACAACCCAGTCACGTGATCCTGTTTAGCCAATCAACTGCGCGTATTTTATTAAGTCAGATAATATTATATGTTATTGTTTTATGACTAAACATTTATAAGGTTTGATCTTGAACTCGAGTTTGGTACAAAAAAAAGAAGAATTAGCAACGTTGCCAAACTTAATAAAGGTAACCATGTCCGGCAAGCTAATTTTGCCGGAGCTTGCCGGACCTAGTTACTATTGTCAACCTTGCCAACGGGGAGTCTGACGTCATACGCATATAATTTGCATACATAACCGAAGCCGTCTATTGTACGGATCACGTCTAAGCTGAAAATTGTCATAAATTAAGATAAAATCTATTCGGATTTAATTCAAGAAGTATATTCGATTTCCAGATCTTGTTTACTCTTTTCAAATTACTGTTAAAGGGTGAGACCATTGCAACAACTTGTATAACTACCATTTTTGCAGATTCCTGTGCGGAGTGGAAGCGCAAGGGAAACACGTCAAGCGGGTACTACACAATCGACCCTGATGGGAGAAACAACGGCGTAGATCCACACAGGGTCTACTGCGACATGACCACGGATCCCAGTACAGGTAAAAGTATCGCTATAATATTCAAGCACGTGACGATATTGTTGTTCTTCTGTTTATGCCATCAAACCTCTTTCATCATCGTTGGCGAAGTTCTGGGCTATATCCCCTCCCCCTCCCCGTCATTGTCACCTAATTATTATTTTTTGCTTGTTTTGGATTTTGATTTTTTTTTAATTTTATTTCAGTTTGTTTATGATTATCCTTAAAATTATTTTTAAATATTTGTTATATATTATTATAATTATTATTGTTTTGATTGTTTATTATTATTATTATTATTATTATTATTATTATTATTATAATTATAATCATTAATATTAATATTATTCTTATCATTATCATTATTATCCTCATCATTATTAGTATTTTTTATTGATTGATTTATTTATTATTATTATAATTAGTAGTATTTTTTTTTTTTTTTTTGGGGGGGGGGGGTCATTTTTTTTCGACGTGTAATGTTTTGATGTCAAAACCCAAAAAAATTGACTAAATAAAACA
>JAUELG010104165.1:0-10591 GCA_031471515.1 Dendraster excentricus | reverse complement strand
GGGGGGGTGGAATCCACCCCCCCCCCCCCCCCGGCTATGGACCTCTCAAAATAACCCGGCCTGGTTAGGGTTAAACCATTCAAAAGTTGAATTCGTGCATCCAATTTTTATGGATTCACTCAAACCTGTGCATCTTTTCTACACTGGTTTTGTTTACCAACGGTAATAATATATATCCAGAATCTAAAGTTTTGAGACTGCTGTGATGTTATATTGGAACTACATTGCTATTTGTAGGCTAGATTAAATCATTTTCATTCGCTAAGACATATCATATGTTGGTACATTAATCTCATATTTGATGGGAATAAAAGTGGATGGAATTAATTTCATTTTATATTTGCTTGAATGTAATTATTGATAAATTTCTGTTGCAGCTGCTAATACACTTGTTTTGGTTGTGGACTTCGAGACTATCAAGGGGTTTAGTGTTAGCAGTGACTCTCAGAGCATTGAGACGCGACAAACACAGAGCGACTTGGCAGCTGATGTAAGTACTGGGTGGTGTTTCACAAATATTTTAAAATGAATGTATACTCTTATACTGATTAAGTGTGGCTTAAGATTATGGAAATTTAATATTTGCTTCGTAAAATGAATGAATAAGTCACATAAATCTGGTTTAACTTTTTATAACGATGACGAGTGTAGAAATTAGTGTGCATGATGAGTGTTGACAATGATATGTTCATAGAAACACGTACGAGGAGCGACTAAAAGGTTTTGAGCCTAACACTGGAAAGGATTTAGATATGAAGACCAAATTTGTTCCATGAAAGCTTTCACATTTTTAAAGACTATTCACCAAATTTCTTGGTCATGGCCATCTTTATTCCACTTTTTAGAGGTTCCTGTACTTAGGTTTTCATGGACAAATTTGAAAAACTTGAATATTGAGCTGTCCTCAAGTATCGCAAAATATCAAGAGAAAACTTGGCACTTTTTGAGGCTAGTTTCAACATTTTCTTTGAACGATTTGTGAATGTGGATGAGATTTGGTTTAATCACTCTCTACCTGAGACCGAGAAGCAGTCAAAACAATGAAAGTATCCCATGTCGCCAATCCCCCAAAAGGCCTATTTCACACTTTCTGCTGGCAAGGTCATCCTAAGTTCTCTCTTAGCATTCATCTGGTGCCCTGACACACAAAGTTCAGGAACCTGTAAAAATGGGATAAGATGGCTATGACCCCGAAATTTGGTGTGTAGTCTTCACGAAAAAAGCTTTCATAGACAAAATTAAGTCTTCATACCTTAATCCTTCCTATGTTAGGCTTAAAAATCGTGGGTAACTGGGCTAACTCTTGCCGGAGTGTTGCCCTAGTGGAGCCAATTCATTAGTATTTTTCATGATTAATTTCAAATCTGTATGAAACTCTCTCTGCGCTTTTTTCCTTCTACACGTTGTGAAGTAATAAATATACTATGTCTTTTAAATCCCCTGAAAATAATGATCTAAGTGTAGTCTGTATGACTAAACCACTTTAGATAGCATAGCCCATATTCTTTACTCATCGTAATTAATTCAAGTTTTTTGGTAAGGTTCCTCTATATTTGAAATTATTGGTATGTATTCTAAGTTTACATCAAATATTGATCATTGCACACATTCTGTTGTATAAAAAAACCTACAAGGCTTCCGACTGAAGTTCAAGTTCAGTCTACGTAACACTTCATACAAAAAAGAAGTTGATAAGGTAAGAGTGCTGCAGTAAGATCAAATACCCAAATACATTGTAGATGTATACAAAATGACAATTCTTGACAAAACAAATAAATCCTTTCTTTGCAGGTGTTACGACAATTGAACAGCACATCAGTCCTGCAAGTTACAGTTTCCAACCATACAGTGCTGGGGACCCTGCTCCGAGTTGCCTTTCGGGTTGATGTGGCCATGGATGCAAGCACGTGGACGGCAGACTATGTGGACACGGAATTCCGCGCAGGGCTTACACCAGGCGTCAACCGACTCGAACCAGACAGTATCGTGATCCTTGAAGGTAGTCAGATGGATTTCCGATTGGCTTCAGAAATTTTGGATATGTATATGGTTGAAATCAATAAAGAAATCATTATCGCTTGGATACAAATCTATAATCATAAATATGCAATGTCACTGCTTGGTCAAATTTGTGGAGAATAGTTGATATATTTTTGTATTCCCCTAATGTCAAGCTATATAAAAATATGATTGAATATCATATTTATCATTATTTTATTATATCTCATTACAGATGAAGATGAGTGTGAAATCGTCGAAGATATCTGCAGGAACGGCATGTGCATTAACACAGAGGGTAGCTATGAATGTATTTGCGATGTTGGATACACAGGAAGTGGAGACATATGTGAAGGTAATATCACTCAACTAGTAGAATCAAACCTTCAACTCAACTTTCTGAACCAAAATTTATTTGGGGAGGGAAACCTGTATTCATTTGTTAAAAATTGTCCCCGTATGTTTTGGGCAAATTATTGGGGGCATGTTGCCCCCATGTTTAACCTACTGTGTAGGGTGTAGCTTTCGTACATAACAAATTTGCAGAGTGCATACACTATAGGGATCAACTCCTTTTGAGCTCTTTGAAATAAATCCTTATAATTTTGGATCAGTCATTGTATCCCTTTTATTTACAATGTTTATGCATGACCATGTGCTTGTACAAATAATGTTTTCATGCACTGTCTTATTATTTCTATCTGAAATGATATCGCTGGTAATATTTGTCTCGCAATATATGGTCAACAAGGAATGTAACAGATCACGACGATTACTTTGTCAGGTTAATAAAAACCCTTGTTTACATCATATTTGTTTAGCCTGATGAAGTGCTGCAGCGGAGCACGAAATGTGATCTCTTCGATTAGTTGTTGATCATACACTGCGACACAAACAACTATAACTAGCGATATAATTTCGGATACTATATCCGCAATAAATAATATATTTAGTATTAATGTTATTTCTGTATACAAAGTTATAACAAATTCAGCATTATTATATATTATGAAATTGTATGTACATTTTATGTATTGGGTAGGTACAAGTAGTTGTTGCATGGTATATGAACATTTTCAAGAAACTGTTAAGCTTCCATTTATAATCAGAAAATATAGGGGAACTTAAGGTCAACATTTTGTGCTTCCTTTATTTTACAGATATAAACGAATGCCTGTCCGGGAACAATAACTGCTCACAAGTGTGCCTTAATGAAAAGGGGGGATATACTTGTGACTGTTTCATGGGTTACAGCTTAAACTCGGATAAGGAGACTTGCTCAGGTATGGTTCAGGTTCTATTTTGTAAACGAAGTCTTTTCGATTAATGGTGTTATTGTTGTTTTGATATATACAATAGCAAATCAAAATCATGTCACTAAGTTTAATGCACATGAAATATTAATGACACAAGAGTAAGTTTGAGGATTGTCACAAAACGAAATTGTTCTTTGTAAATTTAATTTGCCCTTGTGCATTTTTACTTCAATCCTTGTATACTATAATAAATTACCACCGTATGCGTACCCTTTAAACATACACAATAGCATTGTCAGATATACTATAAGTATTTGAACATTAATGTATTTTACATTTTGTAACATGCACACAAAATGTTCCCCTGTTTAAAAAAACAAAAATCTATTTGAAATTACCATACACACCTTCTCACGAAAAACGCATTTATATTTTCCTTCTTTAGACATCGATGAATGCGATGGAGATCATGGGTGTGAACATAAGTGTAGAAACACAGATGGCGGCTATGAGTGCGAATGTACAGCTGGATACAGTCTGGATTCTAATGGCAGGAACTGCTCTGGTTCGTATATATAATACCTGTTTATTTTGTATAACCTTTTTTCTAATACAATACGCTTGCTTCTAGCTAAAAACGATGAATCATATCTTTAATACAGTTAGCTATTCCAAATGTTTTACTTCTGTTCACATTTTACAAAACGTTTTGTGAATTAAGTCTCTATCTATGTTCTTGCACTTTTTTTACAGATATAAACGAGTGTGCAACCAGTGTGCATGATTGCAGTCAAGTTTGCATGAACACCATTGGAAATTATTCCTGCTCATGTGAAAGTGGCTATGAACTGGCCAGTGACAGTTCCACATGTGAAGGTGAGTTTGGGGGTCGTGTTTTTGCAGATATACTCAATATCGGCGTAGAAATGTCATTGATACCCATTCAACTGGTGCATATGATATATTTATTCATCCTGATGAATACAGGGCCCACGGAACCGGGGGGTGGGGGGGGGGGAGGGGGGGCTGCAGCCCCTGCACTGTTTTGGCTGAAAACAAAGAAATACATTATTATATACATATGTGCAACAACACGAATGGCAGCTATGAGTGCGAATGTACATCTGGATACAGTCTGCATTCTAATGGCAGGAACTGCACAGGTCTATATAGTCGTATGACTGACCATGAAGAGCTTGTATATAAAAAAACATCGTGTAATGCTGTAGATAATAAGTTTCCACCACACTAAAATGTTATAACTATTTAAATTATACCTTATTTATGATATGTAAAGGACAGATATATAAAAATCTAATGGTCTTCATTGCTAATAAAAATTATTGTTTTTTCTCTTTTTTTGTTAGACATAAACGAGTGTGAAACTAGTCAACATGAGTGCGGTCAAGTTTGCAATAACACCATTGGAAATTATTCTTGCTCGTGTGAAAGCGGATATCAGCTGGCAAGTGATGGTTTCACATGTGAAGGTTAGTTTGTTATATTGTTAGTGTATATGCACTGTAATTGACAGGTGCTGAAGTGAATAATAATGCAGTTATACTAATAGTTTTAAAGGAGAGGTTTCCCAACCATTTTTCGTTTCAGCATTTTCTCTGCATATTTGCAGTATTAAAGGAGCTACAAAATAAAACATAATTTGGCACTTATTTCATAGTCGATGACTTGTTTAATAGGTCTGTAAAAAAAATCCATGAAAATAAACACAGTAGTGATTTTAGACCAATTTTCTGATGTCAAATGTCACTTGGCAGCCCAAAGAGGAGGTTTATGGACATGGATTGATATTTGGTAAAATTCCAGAGGATCGACCCCAAATTGAGGCAAATTGCAGAGAAATGGCACAACAGATTTAGGTGTATTTCTTTGTAACTGTTTTAACAAGCTCTTTATTAATATGATGAGAACAAAAGAGCTACGATTACCCATGAACATCACAATGTTTAGCCATGTCTAGTTCAAGCAACAAGAACTGTGCATGGCAAATTGATTGAATGCATCTGTGCACTTTTATCCCGGGTTGCTAGAGCCACCAATGCAGTGTTTTCCACTGTCAAATGTTTTATCCAAAGAGATTTGCACTTTGTATAGATATGACGAGTAAACCCTTTCGTTTGATATTGAGCATGGTTGTTTGCACACCTCGACCAGTATTATCATTTTGAAAATGAATGGAAATGAAATTGACATAGTTATAATAATCAAAGAAGATGTTTTTAAAAGATACATGTGTCAATAAGTAGGCGGTTTCCAGGCAAAATATGTATCATCCCGTATTAGTAAAAACATACTATTTAACATGATTGTTAATGATTGAGAGGGGGCATTTCTAAAAATGTTTTTACTAATACGGGATGATACATATTTTGCCTGGAAACCGCCTACTTATTGACATACATGTATTTAGTAAATTATAATGTATGCCCGCCTCGGACAGATATCGCGATGGTTAAATTTTGAATTTCGTTATAAGGCTCTGAAATAGCTTTTCACAGAGTCAATATTTCTCTTGAATCAAATCATTAAATGTACAATTTTGTATGGACAAAGATTAAAACCAATGATATGTTTTAAAAGCGCCCTCTCGCGTTGAAACAGCTCTTTTTGAATGATAACAAGTTGTTTGTAATTATATACTTTTCGGGCATGGTGAAGTTATCACTATAACTTTGTTCCGTATAAGTGCATGTTTTGGTTACTTAACCCGTTGAGGACGAATTGATTTTGGTATAACACGCTTTCTCCATAGACTCGAGCTCGAAATATTTCGGGACCAGTCCTCAAAGGGTTACGTCAATTTGACCAGAACTGGTCTTTATATTTAAGAGCACTATTGCTAGCATTTTATCTGACGTTTCTCCCTATTTATTCACACAGTTATTGAGACTACTACTGCATCGACGACTGCTACATCTACTACAACACCTACAACGCTGGCAGCCACAACGATGCCTACAACGCCATCAGCTACCATGGTTCCTACAACACAGACAATTACCACGATATCTACAACTGTGACATCTACCACGATGCCAACAACTCTGACATCTACCACGATGCCAACAACTCTGACATCTACCACGATGCCTACAAAACTGACGTCAACCACGATGCCATCAATATCAGCAACTACTGGCACTGAAACCTCAGGCACCACAACACAGTTCCCGACACCTACCACTGTTGTAATGTCTCAGACAACAGATCCGCAATCAACTCAGGGGTCCACCGAACAGTCAACCACTAAAGAAACCACAACGATTCAAACAGCTGCAACAACGCCACTGTCCACGGTTCAACCAACCTCACCTACCACAATTGTCACAACACATGCATCCCGTACAGAGCAAGTTGCATCATCCACGACACAGTCTAATCTACTAACAACTACCCAGCAACCTTCCTCATCAACATCATCTGCACAACCACCTACAACTCGGACAGCAACGACCGTTTTGCCTACAGAGATTACTTATGGATCAACTCTTGCAGCAGGGACTGATAGAATGTCAACAGCTTTGCCTGCTATGTCAACAGATACACAACCAACGCCGGCAACATCTACAAGTCAACCACCTACAACACAAACAGCCACGACTATTATGCCTACAGAAATTACCCATGGATCGTCTACTGCAGTGAGCACAGAGAGAATATCAACAGCGCTGCCAGCTACAAATGGGACATCAGCAGCTCCAAATGTTTCTACCACAACACCCAGCAAACTACCGACCACGAGTGCAGCAACCCAGGATCCTACCACCACACCTTCCCCAGGCACCACCACAACCAACATGAGCAACGATGCGATGTCAACCGCAGAAAGTACAACATTAGCAAGGACTACAGGTTCGCCATTGATATCATCAAGCTCACCAACAACATCAGCTCAGACTGTCACCCAAACGACCCCCATCACTTGCCCAGATGGCCATAGGATCAGGAACAATGTCTGTACAGGTAGGTCCTAGGAGTATATTTGGGTTTGTTTTTATTTAATAACTAATGCAAATGCACTACATTTATGAAACCACTTCGTAGCATGAGAGGAAATGTGCTAATTTACAAATTTACGATTTGAGTTTTGCTATAAATGACTCCACATCTACTGAAGATTATAAGGGTTAGCAAATTATGTGCTTTATAGGTAGACTACTTACCTACATATCGTCGGTTGAGTAACATAAGGGCGTTAGGTGGAATTTTTTCGTGACATTTCAGAAATTGAGTTATGTATACCATCTTGTAGCGTACAATGCCCTGTACCTTGTACCAAGATTTCAAATGAAAATTTGTTTTTATTTCCGAGATATAGACCAATAATCAAAGGGCGTTAACGGCTCTCGGCGATTTAGTTGAGAATGAGAAGGGCGTTAAGCACGCTCGGTCCCTGTGCGCATGCGCAAATCAGGCGCGGTTCGCATTTTTGCTCGATATGCGAAACTGGTTTGAACCGGTCCGGTGCGCTCGGAGACTTAGCGCCCTTATCACTTTTAGGGAAATCATCAAAAGCGCATTATTCATAAAACAATTGCGTTAAAAGGATACGACTTGTGGGCGTTGAGTTATAAAACTGCAATAAAATCGTTTAATAAAATAATAATTTCTTCGGATTTGTATTTGATTGTGTCTACAATGTTTGAATGCATATTTTACAATGTTTAAGTCATTAAAAGTATGCAGCTACTCGAGGATATCTCGATTTTTAATACTTAACGCCCTTCTCATTTTGAGCAAATGTGACATTACACGCAACATGATCAAAATGATATGGGCGCTAAGTTTTTGACTAGCTGTAACAAACAAACTTACATGCATTTTGTCCCAGTTTTTTGATAGATGTAAGAAAGGTATATATTCTCCACACAGATTTAAAAAAAAACATTAACAAATCAGAAAAAGCTGTTAATTGTGACTTTTAAAAAGATAAAAAACTTAAAACGTGATTATCTCGGAATGCCATTCGTAATCTTATTGTATTCAATTTTGTTTCCAGCTTTTGGACGTGTGACCGCCTCACTGAAGATTACAAACAATGGCTCTGCTCCAGCTTTCGTGACAGCTGAACTGCTAAATAGAGCCAGCCCTACTTTTAAGAAGTTTGCGGCAGATCTTGCAGCAGCTGTAAGTGGGAATTAGAGCTTACTCTTTAAAGTTTATGTTCAACATTTTCATACATGAACTGATTAGTTGCAAACAATGCTTACTATTAACAGTTGAATATGTATTATGTAGCACTTTATTACCAAAAAAAGATCGTAAAATGCCAGGTAAATTACAGCGTTAAAAGCAATAAGGATTGATACAAAAAAAAATATTCGGGCTGGGCCTAGGGTCTATGGAGAATGCATGTTATAGCAAAGTCCACCTGTCCTGAATGGGTTTATCTACAGGTGTCTGTTATTTCAGAGCTCCGCATTTGAGGATAGGTAATCGCCCATATCCCAAGTAAAGACTTCATAATGTGTATTTACTCATTATAATCATTGTAACTTGTCATCAAATCAACACATATACTTCTCTTGAATTGTCTTCCACTTAATGTGTATAATGAGTGATGCAAGAATAAATCGTTAAACGTGTACAATGTAACACTGAAGTTTGTATTGCACCAAACTGAAATCAATGGTTAGGGCCAGTTTGAAATTTGGTTGCTCAAGGAGAGATTAAGTAATGTTCCTTTTAGTTAAGAAGTTATCATTTGTGTGGCTGGAGAGAAAACCATTTTTGTTTATGCACACCATTCTTGTGGAACGATATTGCCCTTGACTTGCGTAATACGTACATGGTTTTTGAACGTTTCAATTTAGCCTAAAGTCATTTCGTCTTTGATGTTGTTTTCTATTTGTTAATCTGCAACACTATAGTTATACGACTGTACTTTGTAGACAAATGATATTGTATGATAAAAGTATTATTATTATTGACCCTTCCAACAGGTCATTAAGCAGACCGGACTGTCCCCTGACAACACTGTAGTGACCATAACGGACATCAGAAACGGAAGCATCGTCGTCGACTATTCCATCGAGGTTTATGCTAACTCCACGGAGGAAGTGCTGACCTCTGTCCAAGATGTTTACATGGCCGACTTGACCACTCTAGAGGCGCCTGATGGAACTGTGTACCAAGTGGACCCGATGTCTGTCACATTTGATGGTAAGTATGAAAATGTCTCCACAATAAGATATGTATCTTAAGGTAGACCAACTATTATGATTAATTAATGATTATGCTGATGTACGTGACTAATATCTGTTATCATAGTTGAATAAACTATTTTATCAAGTCATAATAACAATGATGTATGGTGATTTTTAATGGTCGCTTAAACAATCACGTACCAATTGATTAAATTGTATATTTACCAATATTGAAAATGGTCATCAAAAACAGGTTTACTTCTCTTTCTAGAATCGTATTTCAACTTTTAAGATTTGAAGGTAATTGTATGTAGAATCTTGTTCTAAACTAAAACAGAGAACCTGATTGTAATCTGACATACCTTTTGGATATGTTTTCTTAAATTACCTACTATGTACTACTATAACTACCACTTCTACTACTACTACTACTACTACTACTACTACTTATTATTATTATTATACTTATACTTATATTACTGCTGCTGCTACTAACTACTTCTACTTCTCCTATGAATCTACTACTGCTTATTCTACTATTACTACTACTATTACTACTACTACTACTACTACTACTCTACTACTACTATTACTACTACTATTGCTACTACTAATGCTACTACTAATGCTACTATGATACTTTATATTGAAATTATGTTTTTCAAAAACTTATCTGGATGTTTCTTTCAACAGGACCCACAGTTCAGCCAACTACTTCAACTACAACAATATCATCCCAGTTACAACCAGGGGCAATCATCGGCATCATTCTGGGAACTGTAGCCTTCTTTATCCTGCTCGTCATGTCGTGTTGTTGCTGTCTCTACTGTGTGCGTCTGAGGCAGAGCCAGGCTGAAAAGGCCATGATGAGGTAAATATAGTTCAAATGTTTTTGATGCTCTTCTTTGTATTTGGCACTGGTGTATACTGGCAGGTTAATCTTTAACCCTATTCTAACAGGGCTGTTTCAGACCGGGTTTTTACTGGTCAATTTGACCCCCCCCCCAGGATCTTGGAGACCGCATGTCCGATTCGCTCGAAATTTTGCATGGCGGTACATTGAAGTGTTATCAACGCATTCATGTTTTTGTTTTAACGATCTAATATTCAATATGCAAATTATGCGCATATTAATAAGCGAAGAACGCTAATTTATGCAAAAATCCTCTTTTT
>JAUELG010103722.1:0-10601 GCA_031471515.1 Dendraster excentricus | reverse complement strand
TGTGGTATTGTACTGTTCTTACGACATTGTTTTAATACAATTTTTATTTTATCAAACATGAATTTTCAGTGGGGGGGCACCTGGGGGGGCACAGAAAATTTGTGGGGGGGCACGTGCCCGCCCCAGGCCCCCCTGTAGCTACGCCCATGGTACCACAGCTGCTATGTATGTATGTGGTCCATAAAGATTGGACATATTTCAGCTTTTTTGTATTTTTTGTTTTTCTGATCTAACGTCATTTGCTCTTGCAAATGTATACACACCTAAACAAGCGACACAACCTTGTACGGGGGTCATCGCAGATGCGTTCGCTTGCTTGCAAGATGCACAGCCAACTCAAGGTGGAGGTTCAGTTTGTAAATGCTTGTTATTCATGTCACATTCAATTTAGCTTTGACTTGTTCTAAAACTGCAGTATGATGTAATCAGTAATCACCTTTTTTCAGTTTGCTGCCAACTTTTAGTGAATTGTATTGGTTTATTTGATTGGATTGGATTATAGCACATTTTCCAGCATTAATTGCCAATTCAACCAGAAAATAACTGTGTACTGCTGCTTTTTCCCCATAGCATGAATCATGTCTTCAAAGTAAATTCTTCCTATAAACAATATCTTGTTAATGAAAATTTAAGAATTTTGAGCCCCCCCCCAAAAAAAAAAAAAAAAATCTGCATTTTTTGTATTCATTGCCTAATCAAGAAAAATAAATGATTGGATTTTCACCACATAGGAAATTATCTATTGACTTAATAAAATGTATAGTATAAGAGATAGTATAATAACATTTATTTTTTTTACAGCGATTACAACTTCTACTTTCCATTTTTGCAGGATCTTACTTTTAACAGTTCAGTAATAATTAAGAAGTAAGGGTTAACTAGCAACACAGTCCATATTTAAATTGATATTGTTACCTTTTTAATTTTCAGAAGCATGATAAGAAGAAAAGAGCAAATGATGAAGTGCCAGAGGACTTTATTGAGGATGCTGAACACTTGGACCTTGCAGAAAATGTTCTCCAGGACTCACTAGCTGCTGCTGTATCTGCACCTCGTGATGTCCCTGATGTCGTCGAAGGCTGGCAGAAGGCATGGGACAACAATATGTACCTGCCAAATTTGAAGTGGCTCAAGTCTGATGGCCCTCATGGCATCTTTGAGGAGCCACAGCAGTATGCTTCGGGCAAGGGCCGGACTTCAACAAGGACCATCCTGAAGAACAAGATGGAGTTTCATCCACCCCCTCTCCCCGCATCCTCAAAAGGAACCCTCCCATCAATGCACGCGTTCTTCAGCACCCCAGTCTATTTCTGGAGGCCCGTGGGGGTTATGGGTTGGAAGATCAAGTGCCCAAACCCAACGTGCCCTGCCCCACCAGACAGCTTCCTCTCCAGAGCTGGGTACGCGCTGGCTGCTAGGCAGGTGTGTGGGCTAACATATGACTACACGCTGCTCACAGAACGTCTGAAGTGCCACCATTGCCAGGGTAAGCGGGACAAGTCCCTGCAATGCAGATGGCATGCCACCAGTCCTAGCATCATCATGCAGCTGGCCCCAGCAATGCGTACGATGTGCCCAGCCATCCTCGTTGGGAAGCGAGCTGTCGACAGTGGCGTCGTCTCCCTCCTGTCCGATCGGCTAAACTCGGTGTCGATGTCCAAGGTCCATCGGATGGTGCAGCGAGGCCATGATGACTGGTAAGCGGGTCGGAGGGACCTGTATCAGACGCTGCTGATGGAGGCATATACTGTTGGGTCAACCTCAATGTCACAAGATGGAAACCTGCCCTCCTCCACCACCTCCCAGTATACTCCTCCCATGCCGCCTTCTCCCATACCATCTCCCAGGACCCTCCGGAGGGCTCATCTCCTCATGGAGATGGAGAAGATGTGCACGTACCGGGACTCCATCCTCAGCACAACCGGTGAAATACTGTCAATTGGTGGTACAAAGCAGGTGTGTATTCATCACATCATTGATATTCTTAAGGGGAATGATGATGAACTTTGATTAAATGGAACAATTGATATGACATTCTGTCTATAAAATATATACAGTAAATACATGTACATAATGGCCCCATTGCTCAAACTTTGCATTTTTAAATTAAAGGAATGGAATATGACAAAATATATATATTTTTTCCTTTTGTTTCCCATTAATGACCCAAATCAGAATGGAATGACCCAAATCGGAAAAATCAAACACAAATCCTCAATGCCTGATTTTGATCAGTTAAAAATCAATTCGCGTTTAATTTGCCTGTAATTGAATTTTTGTTCAGGTTCTGAAGAAAATATACGGTGATGGACAGGGTACCATGCAGTACCTCACCAGTATATTGAACGAGTGGGGCCAGTTTGTTACCACCGTGGTGGTGGCCTCCGAGTCTGAGGAGGCGTACTCAAGGATGGCAAGGGGTGTGGTCGCCCGCTTCCAAAGGGCCAATGCCCCTCCTGTAAAAGTGCTGTATGTGGGCAACAATTGTTGCAGGTATGTCATGATCATCTTTATTATGTTATTAAAATATTAGGAAGAAAAGAAATATACTTGAATAGTACTCTTTCAATTCTAATGTCATTAAAAACCACAGTTTATCATTTAAAAGAATCTTCTTTTTTTCACTCTATTTCATTTTCCGTATTCTCTTGGTACGTCACAGTCTCATGCTTGGTTGGATGACGATGAGAAACTCAGATCACAAACGGACATCAATAATCCATTTGATTGTGCATTATCCATGTTCACATAATTTCACATTTTGAAATCTTTAAAATCTTTTCAGGAATGGCGATACATCATTGTACGTGTCCCTATTCGAGCCCTGGGTCGACAATGGCATGATGGTTCGGCTGGACATCCGCCGCTGGCTGCATCGATGGGATGCCGTCGTCATCAGACAGAGCCACGCCAAATATGGCATCTTCATCAGCGCTCTGGCAGATGCCATCCTTGCGTACAACAAACAGGACATGGATCTCCTCATCAGGGCCATCAGGAATGGACACCCGGACAAGTATGGCAACCTGGGTGATGAGGAGATGCTGTCTTTTGTAAAGCCACACCAAGCTGCATCTTATGTACGCCGTGTCACACGGGGTGTTCAGGTGAGTCATTTGCAAACTTCATAGATTATTATTATTGTATAATTTATTAACAATATTGGTTTTTCATTCACAATCTCTTTATTTGTAACCAAATTTGTTTGTCCATGCAATAGAACTGCTGTCAGGATTAGTGAATATTTTCTAACCCAAATGCCAAATCTTATTAGCCCTCCTAATTTATGCTAACTTAAAGATGCATTTCCAGAGCAAATTTCCGCCGCAAACATTCACATGAAGCAAATCAGTGGTATTCATATTTTTTATGTAACATGGCGAATATTTGCAAGCTAAATTTTTACATCACTCGTCAGAGCGATTTTCTCAATAACTCGCGAAAACAAAAATTTGCTGCAGAAATTCACTGTAATGGAAACGCAGCTTTACAGGGAGCAGTCAGAGTCAAGATAATTATAAAGATATTATAACACACTTATGTCAAACAGCTGATTATTTCCCCTGGCCATAATGGTACAGTTCAGACCCGCACAATTATTTTGTACACATTCACTCCCCAGGAGTATACTTGCGGCGGGCAACCCTATAGGTGCACAAAGCTAATTTTCACCAGACCATGCCAGATACCCATTTATACACCTGCAGATATCAGCAATGTTGATTAAAATGCCTTGTTGAAGGGCAAACGGAGTGATGAGCAGGGTTCGAACTCAGGGTCTCACGATCAGAAATCACGCACTCCGATCTTGCCACACCACTTCCTTCAGTTGAATACCTGGCATACAGAGCATGTTTTGCTAGTATATTTGATACTTTTGTTTGAACATTCAGGAGAGTGCTGCAGCTGTTGAGGACATCCTGAGGGAATTCAAGGGACCAGCAGGACTGGATGTCGATGGTATCCCGATCTTCAAATCAAACTAAGGTGTAGATTGTTATTGGATGACTGCTAGCAAACAGTTTAATACTTCACATACTGAGCATGTTTTACTAGTAAATTTGTTATCTTTCAGGAGAGTGCCGCAGCCATTGAGGACATCCTGAGGGAATTCAAGGGACCAGCAGGACTTGATGTTTATGGTGTCCCACTCTTCAAATCCAACAAAGCTGTCGATGCTCATTGGATGACTGCTAGCAAACATCTGAGTTGCATGCAGGTGAGGCAAAAACTTTTTGACTAATATTGATCAATAAAAATGTTATTGAATTTTATAAATGGTGTTTTATAATTTTTTTTTTACATTCTATATTTATATTACACTGTTTCAACTTAAGAGTAGTATTATTTAGTAATTTACTAATGGCAGTAATTTTGTGTGTTCTGTTCCTGCGACTACCAACGAGCACAAGAGGAAACGGAGGGCCACTGAGGTTGATTTATTGCATGACATGAGACAATCGAGATTCAATGAGTGATTTACCAAACTAAAAGGGGACCACCAGGCAAAGAACATCACATAGGTTTAGGATTTGGTATTATTTTGTGATATCAAATAGATACCCAACATTTTTGCATAAGGTTGTGTAATTCATAAACAAAGCAATTTATTACCACCACTATATACAAAACCACCATTATTTCTAGGTTCGGTCCGGGCCACTTCACACATACGTTTGGAGACAATAGAATCCTGGACGATTCGTTTGCTCTAGACAAATACATTTTCATAATTCAGACCCATGCATTAGAATGGCGATGCATTTTCCAAATATATACATATACATACATACATTTTTGTGAACTTGTCGGTGGAATCGACTACTAAAGGTGTTACCTTTCAATAATAAGTATTATGATTTTTGCGTGATGGTAACCTTTATCGATGGACTTACAGGGAATTCTAGCTCATTAGCATTGTCAATGTGTTCTCAAATGCATGCGACTAGTATTCACAAAATAGATTTATTTTCATTGTTACATATTTGTAATCTTTCCTCAGGATCCGCCCAACATCCCCCTGTATGTGGCCATGAAGAGGGTGAAGCTGAACGGAGTCGAGCTGACCAAGTTAAAGTGTCGCAGAGGCAGCAACGCACTCGAGGGTCTTCATGCACACCTAGCTCGTGCCATCCCCTCAAATCGGTGTGGAATCGCCCCCTTTCAGGTGAATAATGTGAAACTTTATTACCCTTATTACCCCTTATTACCCAAAAGTACTGCAGTGCCGCAACTGCAGAAAAATGTACCGCAGTAGTACTAGGTGTTATAAAAAACCCGTTATGTTGTCAACTTGTAATAAATGAAATCTGATAAAACTTGGTTAAAAGTTTTAATTTAATTGCCATATACATAAGCGACTGAGTTATTATGGATTAAAAACATAACAGGTACTACTGCCATCTACTGCAGTGATACTGCTGTACTTGGGTACTTTCAGGTGAATATGAAACTTATTAAGATCCAAACAAACCTGTTTGACCCATTCAGGACTAGTTGTCTATGGAGAACGTGTATTATACCAAAATCAACTGTCTTGAACGGGTTAACCAAGAATCTATACTTAAGGTCAATTTATCTCAACTGAATGTCAATGATTTAAAGTTGAATGAGTGAAAACCTAACCTCACATGGCATATCATATACACCCCTGTCAAAATAATTGTAAGTTTGTATTCAGGTACTGTATGTTGCACTATTTGCTTTACATTGTTATATATCTGATGACCGTGGGTAATAGTAGTGCAAGTATACTTATAGGAGCTTCTGTACAGTACCGGAAGAAGAAGAAGCACTTAGATGCTCTTTGCAATATGCCCTATATAAAATGTCTACTATTATTATAATTATTGTTATTTTCATTATTTTCTTGATTCATTTTGCAGGTGTACCTCCTTTCCTTTGCTGTCCAGTGGAACAGCAGGATGGAGTCCCTGAAAGTGGCAGACAAGAAGGGGAAAGCAACATCCATCACTGACCCGAGGCAGATCCAGCGTATGAACCATCACGCTGAGATCCTGTTCGGCAAGGACCACCTCTACGAACCAAATTTTGTCGCCCCCATGCAGCCACCTGCCGAAACTGAAGAAGAGGAGCTACTTGGCGTCGAGTACGCTTACTCACAGTCATCTATGTTGGCCTTTTCTTCAAAGAGGTACTACATGGAAAAAGGTGAGAAATACTTCTACAGGTCATGTATGTGTAGAAATATTCAAAACATATATTCCAAACTGGAGTTAGTTATGCACAACATCTTCAGAGCTCCATTGTGAGCATAATATCACCGAAATCTTGTTTCATAATTGATGATGATTTGTTAATGTCATGTTCTTCCTTGTATCTGTCTTCCCTATGCCTGAGGAGGAGGACTTAAATTAACCAGAGGTAGATTCATACTTGAATTGTTATGTTTTTATCCATACCTAATTTGTTTTTCTTTCTTTGATCCATTTTCCCTCATCCAGCTGAAGAGGAGCAAGAGGCTGAAGATGAGGATGAGGACGAAGGGAGTGAAGATGATGCAACAGATGATGCACCTAATTCTTCCATCTCCAGCCCCATGGATGCTGTTAGTGCTCAGCATGATGTGCTGACAACGGAGGAGCAAGTTCAAGAAGATATCAGCCCATTAATGCAGAATGTAGTAATGAGAAACCAGCACTTACACCTGCCTGGTTTGGTTGTTATTCACGAATCTGGCAAGCGCCAAGGTGAGAAGAGGCGCTCCCACCTTGATGAACCGGCAACTGCTTCATCTGCAAAGCCTTTTACAGCATCTACAGCATCTTCAGCATCTTCAGCACCTACAGCTCCTATAGCATCTACAGCACATTCAGCACCTTCAGCATCTTCAACACCTACAGCATCTTCAGCACATAGAGCACCTACAGCACCTTCAGCATCTTCTGCACCTACATCATCTACAACACCTACAGTGCCTTCAGCACCTACATCATCTACAACACCTACAGTGCCTTCAGCACCTTCAGTACCTACAGTACCTTCAGCACCTTCAGCATCTTCGGCACCTACATCATCTACAACACCTACAGTACCTTCAGCACCTACAGCACCTTCAGCATCTTCAACACCTACAGCACCTTCAACACCTACAACACATTCAGCATCTTCAGCAGCTGTAGCACCTACAGCACCATCAGGACATTCAACACCTACAGCACCATCAGCACATTCAGCAACTTCAGCAGATGTAGCACCTACATCACCTACAACACCTTCAAAACCTACAGCACATTCAGCACCTTCAGCACCTTCAGCAGCTTTAGCACCTACAGTACCATTAGGACCTTTAACACCTACAGCACCTTCAGCTCCAAGAGCATCTACAGCTCCTTCAACATCTACAACTCCTGAATCTCAAACTGGTGACTACCAACGTCACAAGTCTGGCAAACGCCGAGGTGAGGAGAGGCGCTCTCACCCTGATGAACCAAGGATTTCCTTATCTGCAAAGCCTTTCACAGCACGTACAGCACCTTCAGCACCTACAACACCTGAATCTCATACTGGTGGCTATCAACCTAAACCAAAGTGTCTAAAGATTGCCCGCAATGTAGCAGGCATACCAGTCCTTGTTGTTTTGCCCTCACAAACCAAAGCGTGTTCGGTATCATTACCTTCAGCAAGTGGTACGCCCGTACAGATAGGGCCTGCCTGGACAAAAGTATCAAAGTCACTGACCCGTATGCTCCCGAATCCATCCAAAAAACCTTGTGCTGCGTGCAAAGTGCCTAACTGTGGAGGGCTGAGGAAGCGGTACATGCCATCCAAACCGAAAGTACTTGGGAGCAAGCGAAGATTCTACACCTTCTGCCCGCAAACAAACAGATCAACAACTCCGGGTTTTGACAAAGGGTATGAAAGTTATGAAGCTTTTAAAAGGTCTGTGGATGAAGAGTTGGAGAGAAGGAAGAGTTCGTCTGAGGAGAAGCTTCTTGACATAGAGTACGAGGATGTGGATGGCAAAAAGGATGAAGACGAAGGGAGTGGAGATGGTACAACAGATGATGCACATGATGCTTCAGTCTCCACCTCCATGGATGCTGTGAGTGCTCAGCACGCCATGCTGACAAAGGAGGAGCAAGCTGGCAAGCGCCGAGGTGAGAAGAGGTGCTCCCACCTTGATAAAGCGGAGACTTCTTCATCTATAACACCTGTCACAGCACCTATAGCACCTTCAGCACCTACAATAACTTCAACATCTACAACTCCTTCATCACCTACAACACCTTCAGCACGTACAGTACCTTCAGTACGTACATCTCATACAGCACATACAGCACCTACAGTATCTGAATCTCATACTGGTGACTACCAACCTAAACCCAAATGCCCATAGCAAGCATACCAGTCCTTGTTGTTTTGCCCTCACAAACCAAAGCGTGTTCGGTATCATTACCTTCAGCAAGTGGTACACCCGTACAGATAGGGCCTGCCTGGACAAAAGTATCAAAGTCACTGACCCGTATGCTCCCGAATCCATCCAAAAAACCTTGTGCTGCTTGCAAAGTGCCTAACTGTGGAGGGCTGAGGAAGCGGTACATGCCATCCAAACCAAAAGTATGCGGGAGCAAGCGAAGATTCTACACCTTCTGCCCGCAAACAAACAGATCAACAACTCCAGGTTTTGACAAAGGGTATGAAAGTTATGAAGATTTTAAAAGGTCTGTGGATGAAGAGTTGGAGAGAAGGAAGAGTTTGTCTGGAAAATAAGCTGTTGACCTGTCAATTTTCAGGCAGGCAGTTCCATTTTTAATTTTCATCATAAATGGTGATTATATAACTCCAAATATATGCCAAATCTTGCATATTTGACCCCTATGCTCAATACATTGTAATTTAGTTACATTGTCACCAACGCAAAATGCATTTACTTTTTATATTTTACCATTTATCTATCATTGCTTGTATAAATGGTGATTTTATATTGCCAAACATAATTCTAAATGCTGAATCTTGCATTTTTATGCTTAATAATATCATATTGTAATAGACCGATTGAAGAACAGTAAAAAGCAAACATATCCAATGAATAATAAACCCAGTATTGAGTGAAAATATATCAAAAAATAATTCATAAAATATCATAATTATATTAAATTATTCATTAATAAATATCATAATGTTGACTTTGGCATTCTGACCTAAGATTTCTGGAAAATTGCATAATGTTTGCAATTCAATTTAATTTTCTGATAGAAAATCTTAGTGTCATTCTCAGGAATGAAATTTTGAACTGTTTTTATGCCTCCGCAACAAGCTGTCGGAGGCACTATGTTTTCGGGTTGTCCGTCTGTCCGTCCGTACGTCCCGTTCTTGTGATCGCATTATCTCAAGAACCAATGGACAGATTCTCACCAAACTTGGTATATGTATGTATCTTGGGGAGCTAATTATCTGATTAGATTTTGGGGTCATGAGGTCAAAGATCAAGGTCACAGAGGTCATTATATATGCACAAATAGCTCGTGATCGAATTATCTCAAGAACCAATGG
Source organism: Dendraster excentricus (assembly GCA_031471515.1). Lineage (NCBI taxonomy): Eukaryota > Metazoa > Echinodermata > Echinoidea > Clypeasteroida > Dendrasteridae > Dendraster > Dendraster excentricus. The sequence goes on along the minus strand of JAUELG010103722.1, from coordinate 1,085 downwards.
ACAGATTTTTTCCAAACTTTGTATAAGTATGTGTCTTGGGGTTATGAGGTCAAAGGTCAAGGTCACAGAGGTCATTATATATGCAAAAATAGCTCATGATCGAATTCTCTCAAGAACCAATTGATGGATTCTAACCAAACTTGGTATATGTGTCTTCGGGAGCCAATGATCCGATTAGATTTTGGGGTCATGAGGTCCAAGGTCACAGGGGTCATTACATATGCAAAAATAGGTTGTAAATCCGTTTTCTCAAACACCGATTGATGGATTCTTACCAAACTTGGTATATTTATGTGTCTTGGGGAGCCAATGATCTGATTAGATTTTGGGGTCATGAGGTCAAAGGTCAAGGTCACAGAGGTCACTATATATATGCACAAATAGCTCGTGATCGAATTATCTCAAGAACCAATGGACAGATTTTTTCCAAACTTGGTATAAGTATGTGTCTTGGGGTTATGAGGTCAAAGGTCAAGGTCACAGAGGTCATTATATATGCAAAAATAGCTCATGATCGAATTCTCTCAAGAACCAATTGATGGATTCTAACCAAACTTGGTATATGTGTCTTCGGGAGCCAATGATCCGATTAGATTTTGGGGTCATGAGGTCCAAGGTCACAGGGGTCATTACATATGCAAAAATAGGTTGTAAATCCGTTTTCTCAAACACCGATTGATGGATTCTTACCAAACTTGGTATATTTATGTGTCTTGGGGAGCCAATGATCTGATTAGATTTTGGGGTCATGAGGTCAAAGGTCAAAGCTCACAGGAGTCATTACATATGCCAAAATAGCTTGTGATTGCATTTTCTCAGGAACCAATTGATGGATTCTCAACAAACTTGGTTTATTTATGTATATAAACCAGTTCGTAATTACAATTGGGCATGCGATCTAGACTTCCGGGTTTTCTCGCCGTACCACAACGCGGCTACGGACGACCGCAGCAGACAACACATTCTATATTATGTCAATGGGCAACTGACTTTTTTGCATGACACTCAAAACTAAATGAAGATATTTATTCATGAATATTAATTTCATGACACTTTCAGTGATAAGTGGGCAAAGAGAACAACAT
>JAUELG010103612.1:0-10601 GCA_031471515.1 Dendraster excentricus | reverse complement strand
TCACGATCACAATCACGCAACACAATCATTAATAAGTTTGATAATTATGGAAGGGAAGTATATTACCCCTTTAAGGAAGCTTGATATTGTAAGGTTTGGTGCATACATAAGACATACATTTCACATAATATACATGTATGTCAGAGTAAAATGTATGGACTCAAACATACATTTATTGTATACACTTTTGAAATAGAAGGAGAGGGGCACCACTCTCCATTTTCAAATATGGGGGCGGGCATGATTCCCGTGTCTCACGCCTGTTTACGCCCATGTCCCGTATTTGGTATGCAAGGAGTTATTACCGGATATTGAAAATTAATGACAATATATACTTTATAATTGATTTGTTTCATTTAGATGAGAAACATGTGCATTTACCATGTTTACCATAGGTTTGTAATGAAAGACAAATTTGAATGAAGACTTTGTTATTTTGAACGACCCAAATGAAATTGAATGATCCCAACGTCCGATTTGCTATTGTCGACAAAATTGAATGCACATTATGCATTTGTGAGCGGGTGGTAAATTGAATGATAAATGTACTAAATCGATTGAATAAAGAAGTAAATCAAATGAAAAAAGTGTTATTTTGAATGATATTTACACGCCGACATTTGTATTTGGCGAATTTGAATGAACTTTGTATTAAAACTAATGAAAAGTTTACGAACTTGACCGAGAAATCCTATATTGTTGTAATTATCATTATAATCGCTTTTAGTATTAGTTAAAATTTGTGCTGCGCTCGTATGTTTGTTTGATTTAAAGTGTTAGTAGCTCTGATTAATAATGCATAGTCATTTCCAGTGCACGATGGTCTAACACACTAGGTTCTTTACTTTAAACTTTAATTTTGTTTTACAATATTTTATGCAGTCGGAAGCAAACAAGCAGCAGAGGTCCCCCAGGAGGTGAAAGAATACATTGGCAATATTATCGACGTGCACATGTCGAGAATGGATCAGGAGATGAACAATTTGATTGAAACCAATCGTAACCTGGAAGCCCAAATAAGGAGTCGAAACAAAGATTTTGACAATATACTCGGTAAGCAAAAGTTTGAAATGGATCAGGGGATGAACGATTTGAGCTGTACCATTCGTAACCTGGAAGCCCAGATAAGAAGTCAAAACAAAGATTTTGACAATACTCTCGGCATACAAAACTCTGTAATGGATCAACAAATTAACGATTTGCGTGAAACCATTCGTAACCTGCAAGCCCACATAGAGAGTCGAAACAAAGATTTTGACAATATTCTCGGCAGGCAAAAGTCTGAAATGGTTCAGGAGATGAACGATTTGCGTGTAACCATTCGTAGACCGGACACCTTGATAAATTTTTTAGCACGAGAATACTCGTTGAAAATGTTCATACCTCATCTGGATCCAGAAAACAATACCACTGTTATGCAAGAAGTTGGTCATATGCATGACGATATGCAGGACGATATGCAGGACGAAATGCAGGACATGTATGACCTACTCGTACAAATGGAGAGTCTTGATGCAAATTCTCAGGAAGCTCCTGCCTTCTGACCCATTGAATGGTTCAGTCCATGTAATGTAAATTTACTATAACTGTTTATCCATCAATTTTATTTATTCAAATACCACAAAGTCAGTAATATTCTATAGTGATCACATCAGTATAGGAAGTAACTTGTATGCAGAAGCTTACATTTATAATAATAAGTCAGACATTCTTAAAGCTAATAAATGAGCGTACGACAGGGGCAGGATGACCATCTTACGTTAAAGATATCAATTTAACGTGTCTAGTTCCACGAAAGATACTTTGGCCATTCTCAAGTCTCTTGTGGTGTGTTGTTTAGCTCAAGTTTAAAGAAGAATAAAATAGGATTAGTTTTTTCAAATGTCCCTTCAGTATGAAGATGATCATTGCAAATCTTTATTTCAAAAGTGCTAGCCAACGCCTAAGGATACAGGTACAATTGTCCTAGTTGAACACATCCGGCCGTGGTAGGCTGCTTGCCGCGCGATAATGAACTCTGGCCTGCGAAGTAGCCGAAACCTTCGACGGCGCGATGAGTAATTAGGCTGACCGCACGACAATTCGGTACTGTCTGTCTACACGTTTGCGGAATTTATTACTGCAAGACATATGCGGCAAGCCATCAGTAGTCGGTGATGAAACACGAACTCAATATTTGATTTTTCTTCACCAGGTAAACTGTGTACTTGTTTTTACGAATTTGCACAAATCTTCTATTTGTATTTTCCAGTAGGATTAAAGACTCAAATGTCATTTTGTGCAATATATATCACTTCACATGAATCAATTAAAGTGATCCAAATATTGGACTACATTATATGCGTGGGTCAAAGATCACATATGTGGATCAAACATCAAATGGGGTTAAATTTAAAACGAAATTCCGTTAATATTACTACCTACACAACGACAACTGCGAATGAAATCATTTTGTGAAACTGCAGAAAATTCCAAATCAAATCAAGTTGTTCTTTCAACATACCATGTCTGTCACTTGATGTGAGAATTACAATAATAAATATCTATAGCGTTTTAAAGATATATTACGTGCCTTTTTATTATTTAGTCAAATCACATGTTGATAACCATTGTCTTTTGTTACCCCAGCAACACGGTTTTGTCACAGGAAGATCATGTGTTACACAATTAATGAACGTCTTTCACACTTGGCTTAACATATTAGATAAACCCCGCCCACCCTTGATTGACACAGTATTTTTAGATTTTGCAAAAGCATTCGACGTCATGTCTTATGATGTTTTACTGCATAAATAGTCATCTCAATATAATATATCTGGCAAAGTATGGCAATTGTTAAACTCATTTTTATATGGTCGTACACATAGAGTAATATACAAAGGTTTCCAGTCATCTTGGCACCCCGTAACTTCTGGGGTACCCCAAGGTAGTGTTTTAGGACCTTTGCTGTTTAACTTGTTTATAAATGATATGTTAACTTTTATTGAATCACAGTGTGATTTGTTTGCAGATGACACTCTCATTTATAGGATTATACGAACTATTGATGATGAATGTGTATTGCAAAGAGACTTGAACAGTATATCAGAATGGTGTTTTCAAAATAAAATGAAACTTAACGCTGCCAAATGTAATGTTATGCGTATTGCAAGATGTAAACAGACAAATGTACCTAACTATAATCTAAATGACTCTAATTAGAAGTTGTATCTGAATTTAGATAATTTGGAATAATTTTGAATAACAAGTTGTCATGGGACGATCACGTCAATTATGTAGTGCTTCGAGCAAACAAGATGATTGGATTTATATTTAGTGTCGTAAGACACCCTCCTTCTAAAGCTTTGCTTGCCTTGAACAAAGGTATAGTTGTACCAATACTAGAATATGAAAAACCTGTTTGGTATTTGTATTTAAGAAGCACATTGATGCTATTGAAAATGCACAGCGTCGTGAAACGAGGCAGATCTTGAAACAAAAACAGATGGATATGTCTAATAACGATCGCCTCAAGAGTCTCCATTGGCACACACTTGAATCGAGAAGGATTTTCTTTCGTATTTGTTAATGTATAAAAGCATTTTTTTTTCATTAAACGATGCGACGTAGTCAAGTTAAACCTACAAGTAAATGTACGGCATACCGAAACAGTGAAGTTCCGCCACCTTCGTGCTCGGAATCTGCCCGAATCGCTGAAGACTGGGGTGGTGGTACTTACACTTTCTACTTGGATTTTTCATTTACGCCGCCATTTATTTGTTAATAATTAGTTAAGCATGTTACGCGTCACCTGAATGGCCCCGCCTCCCATACTACAACACACATAGGCGGAGCCATTCGGGTTGCGTGTATTCTATTACATTGCATTTTTTATTTTTTTATTATTATTGAATTCATGTTTTGTATTTGTTATCCCTCATTGTATAGTTAAATTTATGTAGGTCACATAAACTGGGAAGGATGACCCTCGGGTTAGAGTTATTCAGTTAATCTTTTTTCCTACCCTGGCATTCATGTGACCGTTTCTTTATGCTTTGTATGATGATTGATTTTGTATGTTTCATTTGCCGAATGAATAATAATAATAATAATAATAATGATAATATGAAAAACGAGCATTTATAATCATCTTAAGACGAATGGAATTTGCCACACGTTTCGCAAAGTATCCCAGCGTGCGCCGCTAGTTTTCCAACGCGATTGCGCAAACCGTAATCTAAAGATAAGCAACATGATATATGATAGACACTACACAAGGTCCTGTAGTAACTAGGGATTCCATATAGGTAAAATCCAACGCTGAATGCAATACGGTACTTTATTGGGTGAGAACAAATCTTTTGTAAATGTTTATTAAGCTGATCGGTGGTTTAATGGGTATTGTGCTTCAGATAATAATTAAGGGGCTTTGGGTTGGATCTTAACAGGTTGAATAAAAAAATAGAACAAATAATATAAAAACAATTAGACAAGCATGCACATGAAATGGTAAACACATATGCGATGTAATTATTATCATACATCAACCGAAGTGTTATTAATATGTTTTAATTTAGTCACCCTTTACATGTTAAGATGTATCTATCTAATATGTGCGACTTTGTAACTTGACACATTTAAGCTTGTCACCGAGACAGACGTGTTGCAAGATATCACTAACTCTACTTCAACAAATTGGTATCTTTACGATTTGACCCAATGCGGAATGACGTTTAAACAGAAACATATCTTCATGAAGTTCCACCAACCGGTCATTTATGTTATGAAGGATTTTTTTTTCCAAAAGGTGATAAATTAGTGAAAATAGTTACTGCTAAAAATTGTTCATAGTGAATTTGATGATGTCTCGTTGCAATGCTCGCCACAAACGCTCGGTATTTGAATAAAGGCACAGACTGTATTTAATTTAGTATATGCTAACTTGTAACATTGTAAAATCGTATACTGTAATTGGTTGATCTGACAGTTGGCAGCATTTAGAAATTCAAATGTGGAATTAAATCCGCCATTTGAACTCCATACAACTAGGAAAACCTGCTGTGTCATTTACATACACATACCTTAGTAACTTAGAGACAAATACCAGTTTTAGAAACGTCCCCTTGTAAAAAATGAAATGACAGCTCTCCAATCATATGAAAAAATGTCTTTATTAATACGGGAAAATACAAATTTTGGCTGGAACCTGCCTACTAATTAATATATCATTTTATAAATTATCATATCGATGCTGCCTGGATAGATATCGTGACTGGTTAAGTTATACCTTTTTGTAGGCTCTGAAATAAAAAAAAAAAAGAAAGAAAAAAAAGAGAAATGTACAAAGACTTATGTGAAAACAATCTGAACAGCTTTTACAATAGTTGTTGATGTTATTTCTGTTGAGTCATAACATTAAATGCACTATTTTGTTTAAACAAAGACTAACACTAATTATCTTTTTAAAATAGTGCCCTCTTGTGTTATAACGGCTGTTTAGAATGCTAACAGGGTTCTACGTCGTTTGTTATTATGTATATATATTTTTTTAGCATGGTGAAGTAATAAATATTACTTTGTTTCGTAATGATTCACGTTTGTTTTTACTAAATGTTAATTTTGACTAAAACTGGTCTTTATCTTTAACAATAACTAATACATGTATTTGTGATTTATCATTAGGTTGTTTTTGTAGATTCATCTTTTCTGGGAAACAAACAATAACGAATCATTAGTTCAATTTTCAATACATGAACAAAATATGCAAAACATAAGAAGACACATTTCAACATTTACGCTTCATTAAGTGGTGCTTTCTTTAACATCTCAGTGATATACTTGTGTCTTTGTTTTGGTAATTTTAAATGAACTTGTATTTTACTAAATCTATGAGCCTTTTGTTGGCCAAAATATACATTCAATAATTGTATTAGCAGTACTGTATAATATTATAATAATAATAATATACTCGATTTATATACCGCCTAATATAATTGATAATCATCTCTAAGCGCTATTCAATGATACAATTACAGCATGTCATATGATACAATGCAAACCAGCACATATTGTGTGCTACATTTACACTCCCTGGAGAGCATCCCTTACAGGCGGCTCTTGGGCATTGTAAAGTTCCCTCATATTCACCTCCTACCGGGTCCCCACTTAACACATGAGTAGAGAGCAGCAAATGTGGAGAAATTGTCTTGCTGAAGGAGAGGGCAGTGGGCAGGGTACGAACTTGGGATCTCAAGATCGGAAAGCGCGCGCTCTCCCAACCTTGCTACAGCACCACATCCTCATACAAATTATCTGTATAGCGCTTCGAATTTGTTGTATGTCATTTTCAGTTAAATTTGATATGAAATGCATCATTCTGACGTTCATGATATTCATGATATTCGTGATGTCTCACCTTCATCTGTGTAAAAACCTTCTTTATGTGATGCAGAGTAACACTGTCAAACCATTCGTTCAGCATTCAAATACCGAAAAGCAGAACAAGAATAAAAAACAATATGCATGCTCTGTAAATTCTTTGTTTCGATGGTAATTAAGTAATAATAATAAAATAATAATATTGAATATTTAAATTGCGCAATATCCACCTGATAAGGTGCTCAAAGCGCATTATGAAATGATAAAAGTGAGGAAAGAAGGAATATCTACTTAAAGGCTGTTTGGAACAAATGCACATTGCTTGATAATATTTGGTATTTTTGCACTTTATTATATAACGGTAAGTCACGCAATGTGTCCCATATTGTGTAATGGATTCTGGTGTTATGTTATTTAATCTAATTATATGCTTATAATTGACAATATTTAATTGATGCAAAAAAAAACTGCTGAAAACTGCTTATTTACTATATAAAGCCAATGTAATAAATGAGAGTCAAAATGGGGCCTAAATTTTCGATCCTAGCAGAATCTTCTTCAGAGGCAAAAATGACCGAAATTTGACAGAAATTCAATATTTATATAAATGACAGAAATTCAATATTTAATTGAATCTGTTCCCAACTTGTACAATTTGGGACAATGATATCAACACCATTATATAAAGCTAACAAACGGAGGCATACCATGTGTTTGTATAGTATCATGTATATATATAATACTATAAGAAGTACGTATACACTGTGTTTGTCTGGTATTTGTGTTGTTTGTACATATATTAAAATATATTGTATGGTTCACGGATATTCGTTTAGCAGCGTGAACAACAGACAATGGGTTTCGTTTATGTGGCCGAAATAATTTAACTGTTTCTTTTTTTTTTTTTGGTACTATTTTGGACAATAATATCAAAACCACTGTATACAGATGGCATACATAGGCATATCATGTGTTTCTTACTATTTATGTTTTGTATATATTAAAATATACTGTATGGTGCACGGACATTTAATTAGCAGCTTTAAAAGGAAAGTTGCGTATTGGTAAAGCTTAACTTTAATAACCAAAACGTGCACCAGTACGGAACAAAGTAATAGGTATAACTTATATATTAAAATATATTGTATGGTGCACGGACATTTAATTAGCAGCTTTAAAGGGAAAGTTGCGTATTGGTAAAGCTTAACTTTAATAACCAAAACATGCACCAGTACGGAACAAAGTAATAGGTATAACTTCACGATGTTTGAAAAGTATAAACAACTTTAAACCTACTACGCATTCTATCATTCAAAAATAACCTTTAACGCAAAAGGGCGCTGTTTTTAAAGAAATCATTGATTTTAACCTTTGTTCATAAGAAATTGGGCATTTATTGTTTTGATTCAATAGAAATATAGAAACGACTTTTTTAAAAACCAATTTAAATTGTTTTCACAGGAGTTTACGGCATTTATTATTATTTTTTTTAATATCGCAAAGTGATGGCCGGTGACTAACCCTTTTGAACAATCTTTATTTATGGATATTTCAGCCGTTTCTGACCCGGTTTCGATCAAATAAAGTTCATTTTGTTAGTAAAATCGTATGTTCTTTCGAATTTGGCAGTCATTATCTCACAACAAATTTAGGGGAGCACTTTTTTTTTTTTTTTTTTTTTTTTCATTTTTCATTTTTTTCATCGTATGTTCTTTCGAATTTGGCAGTCAGTTTTTCATTATCTCACAACAAATTTAAGGGAGCACTTCGGGATTTACCGATACTCAACCCTATCTTTAACTAACAGCTTTAACGAAATGTGTTCCGCTTATACCTTTCGATATATGGCATGTTTCCAAGAATAATTGAAACTGTTCCGTTTTTTCGTAAAAGGTTGGACAATAATATCAACACCACTGGAAATAAATATAAACATATCCTGCGCTTTTTAGTATTTATAATTTGTATATATAACAATATGTTGTATAGTACACGGAAATTTTGAACATTTCAACACCATGTTAAAGTTTGATAGTGGTATCGAAATCTCGCTCCTAGCTTTGATCGCACCACTTCTAAATCAAATCTATTGATGTATTTACTGATTCCGATACAAAAACACGTGATGTTGGAATATTTTGTGTAGACCCAACTTCATTAATTTTCCCTAGTTTGTGCGCTAATGAACCCCTTTATTCCTAAAGTAATGATTTTATAATATTTCCAAACTACCATTGCACAATAAATAGCTTCACGAATTTGTATTCATTAAGCTAATTTTTGTTTTAAGGTTTGAAAGTCAGCCCCTGTAATGATTGGCCCATTTGTCTCTCCTAAGCGTATGTCTAACATGTCATCCTTATGGACCATTTCTCACAGTTGTCTGTAATATTTTCACCCAAAATTGCAACAAAAGCTCTCTAGGGTGTCAACAAGCCTGTCCACTATTTCCTTGAAGCATTACAGGTTACGGTCTGTAAAATCATCGAACGTCATTGGAAGTAGGGTAAATTAACGCCATGGGAATCTCTAGTACGTCTACGATTGACCACCAATATAAATTATCGCAAGATGCTTACCCTGTGCCTTACAAACCGGAAATGTCGAAAATAAGCCTTCGCCATATGTGAAGAACATGCTACGGACGTCGAACTGTTGATCAGATGTTGCTCTAAAATAATCACTGAGCAAGACGAACTACCAAATGTCCACCCCGTACCTCGCAATGGAGATTTACTGGACGTCCTTTGAGTAGGGAGCCCAGAATGTTTCCGCCTGGACACCAGTGATATGTCATCTTAACGGATACGAGCCATACCACTTTTTGGCATTTCCGGTTTCTACGGCACAGGTTAAGCAATTTGGGTTAATTTATCATAGTAGTCAATCGTGAACGTCCTAGAGATTCCCGTGGCCTTAGTTGACCCTCCTTTCGATGGCGTTTGATGATTTTACAGACCATTATCTGCGATGTTCCAACGAAAAAGTAGACATTGCTTGTTGACACCCCTTCCTGGTGGAGCACCCGCATTGTTCGGCATGTAGCCAATGGGAGTTAGACGAAGCTTGGCCTAGCGGACCTCTGTGTCAATTTTACAATTTGCAATTTTACAATTTTACAATTTTACAGCCAACTCTGATAAATGACCCATAACGATGAAATGTGCGACATTCTACGCTATGGAGAGGCAAATGGCCCAATCATTACAGGGGCTGTCTTGAAAGCTTAAAACAAAAGGCTAGCTTAAAGAACACAAATTTATGCAGCAATTTATTGTACATTTTTAGCTTGTAAACATTATAAAATCATTACTTTCAGTATAAAATGGTTAATTAGCGCACAAACTATGGAAAAGTAATGAAATTGGATCTAACCAAAATCTAACATTATGATCAGCAGCGTACATCCAAAAGTTGCCAAAAAGATACACGTAGATAAAGTCATGCTAACGCCTTCAAGTCGTTGTCGGAGTCGTTGTTTTTAAAACATTTAGCGATATACTGTTGGCTACATAATAACTAATTAATTGTTTCACTTAATTATATCACATGAAGACAAGCAAAATTTCTTGAATCATGTCTTTGGTTACGGTATTTCTATCTGAATGAATTGTTTCTTAATGTGATTTGTATACCTGTAATGCCTGACAAACAGATTGTTGAAAATTGTTCGTCTGATTCATCCCTTTCAATTGTATAATAATACCGCAACCACTGTAGAACTGTGACCATAATTTGATAAATGAAACATTTGTCATTGATTGTGTATATGCCGTGTTTTGTGATCACACGCAGGTGTCAACTACTTTTTCAAAACATATGTTTTGATGTAATATTGTTTAGTAACAGTTTAAATTTTCAAAAAGTAATACATGGTTTATTTCAATGTACAATGTTGTTATCTGATATGTCAACGAAGTATTGTGCGAAAAATCCAAGTTGAATGGACATTATATGGCCGACTACTGAACAAACATGTAAAGTTATGTTCATTATCTAACTAATTGCACTGATTTTTTTTACTCGGTTTTGACGTTCCAGTGGATATTTTTACATCTGAAAACTTTAATCGTAAATATCTTTTAAACGAAAAAGAAATACCGAACCATGTCCCTGTTCTTGTTGTTAATGCAAACACAACCGGGTATGACAAAATTGCTGTAATTCTAATAATATAGGTTTTCCCGGCCAAATTCGTCAAATTAGCGAGCATATTCATTATATGTCATTCAAGTTCGCGTGAT
>JAUELG010103501.1:0-10601 GCA_031471515.1 Dendraster excentricus | reverse complement strand
ATGATTAAGGAATAACTTCATGCTCAATTCAAATCCTAAACTTAATCGGATTTCATTATCCTTAATATAAAACCTATTATCTCTGAGTTTCTCAGCAGGCAAATGAGTGGAGGTCAATCCAAGTACAAATTACGTTTGCCCATCCCCGGGTACCCCGAAACCACCCTTTACCCCAACATGGATACATGGGGGTATGCCACAGTTTTAAGAAAGATGTCGATGATAACACTTCTATACGGGGTAACATGGGCGTCGATACTTACGTAATAAACATTCATCAGAGGGATCCTCCCCTGATCAATGGGTATCAATGACAAATCGACGCACATGCGAGGTACACCACAATAAATTATGAAACAGTGGTATTGTATAAAACGACCGTTGTCACAATATAAAAGTTGGGAGTCGTATAAAGCCTATAAATACTAGCTTTAAAAGTTGTGAGAAAATATAAAAGTTGTGATCATAAATACTATACCCGTTCCAAGATCCGCACCGCGCTCTGTACTTGATAGTCCTTCTTCGCGAGGAGCGTTTTGAACATCTGCAATAGATGTGCATGCAAAACATGCACACAGAACAGAAAATGAAACGAAGTAATTAAAAATGCCTATTTGTATATCAAATAGAAATACCGGTGATTTTCATTAAAGGGACTTATTAACATTGTCCAACTAATCCTGAAAATCAAATTTGAATTCTAGCTGTTCCTTCATGTATTGTTAAAAATTAAGTTAAATATTATATTTACACCAAAATACATATATAACAGTGCTATTGTATAAAACGACCGTTGTCACAATGTAAAAGTTGTGAGAATGCAGGAATGAACAGTGGCGTAACAGGCGGAGCTTTGACAGGGAAAACTACCTTTGAAAATCATGAAAAATAAGCCCATTTTTTGCATGCCGACAGGGAAATTTTCTCCGTCAACAGGGAAAATCTACCTCAAAACCACCTCCAACCGGGAGAATCTGCCTCAAAATGGGAAAATTGCCCCCTCTGACCATTAAGGCACCCCCGTTACGACGCTGGGCATGAAAATGATGATCACAAATACTATACCCGTTCCAAGATCCTCCTCTTGCTCTGTACTTGATTGTCCTTCGCGAGGAGCGGTTTGAACCTCTGCAATAGCTGTGCATGCAAAACATGCAGCCAGAACAGAAAATGAAACGAAGTTATTAAAAATGTATATTTGTATATCAGATAAAACTAACCGTGTTTTTCATTAAAGGGACTTATTAAACATTGTCCAAATCCTAAAAATCAAATCTGAATTCTAGCTGTTCCTTCATGATATTGTTGTATTCGTATTGAAAATAAAATAACGAGACAGGTTTTGGTTTTTCAATTTTACATTTCGTTACAAAGATATGTACGAATAATTCTTCAGATTATAAAAACTCGCGTGGAGTTTTAGAACCATGTACAAAACGATTTGGGTTTGATAAAGAATAATGTATTATTAATAACATTACGTTTGCAGGTAGGAAGATGTGTTGACAACCCCCCATCGGACAGGCAAGTTACAACTGCAGTTCCTGATAATGCGAAGCCTTCATTGCATCGAAACTGGCATGTCGTCCCATAGACAATGGATGCACCCGCTCTGCAGACTGTGTCGTTGGCCTTCAGGTAGCTGGGATAATATGGTACCACACATGCGGCAGCTGCATGGTGTTATTAAAAAAAAGACAATAATTAAATTAATAACAATAGTGATGTGATGTTTAATGGCAAGAAATAAAAATTATTATATTGTATAATTGCTGCATGTTTCAATGAAAAAAAAATTATTTGATTGCTAGACTATTCAGGGATGTTGCGGGAGAGGGTTGTTTATTGGGTCTCATACTTAAGGCCGTGTCATAGGCTTTTATGAGAATATAAAGACAAGAGAAAGTAACATGTTTATATAATCTGCAATTATGACTTCTTAACGGGGGAATTAATTTGTGTGTTAGATTTATTGCTTAATCTGTTTTACTTCTTAAACCGTTTGTTTGTCATGTTAGGTCTTCCCAGTGACAAATTGTCAACAATACAAACAAAACTACTTCGCCTTGAATATGTACAGACTGACAATCTCTTCCCTCACTCAGACACCGATAAATGCACGATCAAAGGAAAAAACATTCCCCGGATTTTTTACCAGGTAACAAACAAATACACAACTCAATTGATATATACATTCATCATTCAAATATAGTTTTAGAACGTGAATGAAAAAAACAACAACAGCAATTATAATGGTACTGTAGTGCCATACGAATGTTCTACATTAATTGAGCGGCGCATTAATTACATGGCTGCAAACAATGAAGTATAACGCTACACGTATATACTTCAATTACTGCAAACTGTCTATTGGGGGAACGTGACCTACAACAGGCGTATGACGAAATCCTGAAAGAGAAAATACCCCACCACAGGATAGACATTTTATGATGACGTGGAACAGCACTCGACATAATAGCTGCACAACATCTCCTTGTCGCCTTTTTATATAAATGTCGCCTTTTTATATGAAGGTAAGTGCTGTCTCCTTAACATTTATTTCCGTCAGTAATTCAGTAATTTGCAATTAATGTTTTTAAAAACCCACAGGCATTTGAAGTTATGTCGATGTTGATCGAAAAAAACCCGAAACGTGTCTATAAAAATTTTCGTTTGTAGTCAGTCCTGTGTACAATAGGTGAGCATCCGCGGTGCCCATGGTAACTGCATGCAGTTAGTTGGGCAGCATTATATCGTGTACACACACAAACAGAACGTATTTGCATGTCCTGTATCATAACTGTTATACTGAAAATAATAAGGCGTACTTGGCTAATTTCTGAGGAAATGTTTTTGGGTGTTTCTGTCGGTGACTAAAATACATGGTGTGAGTTAAAAGGAATATGTCCTCTAGATTTGTATAACACTTTCATTTCAAAATTTATTATGCATCATTTTGAGTAGAAATAAGAATTATGAGGTTCAGGTACTTTCATTTAAAACATCGAAAAAGAAAAGATCTTGTATATATCAATTTAAGTAACGGAAACGTGCATGTTTCCATTAAAAGAATTATTGTCATCATTCTACTCTATTTAAATTATCTCATTTAGTATTCTATTTGTATTGTCCTTCAGTCACTTGCAAATTTGTTTCACTGAAGGAAATAAATTAGAACCAAACATAATGCTATCAGTGTAATTTAAATACCACAATGATTATATTTTCACGAATAAAAATATTAAATATTAAATACATTTTAAAATTACTGGTGAAATTGTGGACAGAAGTAAAAGTAAATTGTGTCGAAATGTATTAAAGGGATAGTTCCTCTTCGGCAATCCAAATTTCAAAAGTTGCGAGGTCAGGTCATTGTCTTGTATGAAAGAAATTCAATAGCATGCCTTAAATATTGGGCCTTGAAATATCCTTTTCATGGAGTTATAGACGTACAACTAATAAACCATCATTCAGCGTTTATTTTGTGCATATTACGTATTGATAAAATGGGTAGAAGAGTGTTTGCATTTGATCGGTCAATTAGCATGTAATATATTTTAACTGATGCATGAATGCATGGCTCACTTAAGATTGATTATCACATTAGTATGCCCATTTTATAATCTTAACAAATGCTGCCTACAGTGCACGGGCATATTTCGTGGATCAATAACAATTATCTGCAAACAAGTTTGAAAATTAAATTGTCTGCAAGAAATCTGAAAATCAAAATTGTTGCATCCATGCGTCGGTACTTTTGCCATTGGTCTGTACTTTTGCAGCCATGCGTAGGTGAATTTAGCCAAAATAGCCATTACTGAAAAAAAAGGTCTGATTTTCACATTTTGTTGCGCCCATTTTAAAAGTTGCTGCACAGATATATTTCGTGGATCGGTAAGAATTGTATACACTCTTTTAACTTTGGAAATGGTTTAAACCCACTTGCTGCGCTCGTGGGTTTAAACCATTCTAAAGTTTATTTTTTGCGATCCTGTATTTGAAAATCGACTCCTGTATGTTGGCATATTCCTCACAAATAAATGTCCTCAGTTAAGTGCCATAACAACAAAACTGTACTGTCCCTTTACACACTTACACACTTTAAAACTTACATAATACTTATTCATCAGGGAATGAGGTGAGTGAATAGATCACCCCCCCCCCCCCGCGTGAATGGGTGTCATTTACATATTTACGCCCATGGTTCCAATCATTTTGTTTGCCAATAATTGTATGATTTGAAGAGAAGACAAAAAACAACACGTCAAATTAAATTCAAATGTCTTATCGTTCATGCAGTTCAAACTGGACGAAGCATTCATCTGGAACTGATTCTCAACTTCTTAAAGTCACTTTTCTCCGTCCGGGTCATCTTCCAATCACTTGTCATCGAATGTCATCAAACAAGCTTGACTATCAATATCGGTACATGCAAAATGGCGTTAGCTTTCCCCCAGGACGATTCAACAGATGCGCGATGCGAAATGTGCCATGCAACCGGAGAAGGCAGCGACATGCCTTCATACCCCGTGTTGGTGCGCCAGAGTCTCTGCAGGAAATGTGCGCAGGAGCACTCGATCGCTGCGTCTGCACATGACGGGGAGACGTGGATGTGTCCGAATCATGAGGACGTTGAGGTGCAAAGATACTGTGAAACGTGCCAGCAAGGGGTGTGTTGGCAATGTAATTGTAGCAACGTTCACGAGTCCCATACGATCATCGAGCGGAAAGACTTGAGCGCCTACATGCGCGGGAAGCTGCCGCAGATTGAACATGAGAAAAAAAAAGTGAAGGAGAAGATTAGCATTTACAAAATCTTGAAGGAGTTGTGCGTTGGTATCGGCCTAATATTATGCTATTCTGTGAAGCTCATTATGAACGAGCATAGAAAACCCCCAACTCTTGGACTGAACAAAGAGAAGGATGCCATCAATACGAACTACGATGGCAAGATAATGGAACTGAACAGGGAGAGGCGAGTGGAGCTTGAGGATGCGGCTGAAGCCGCGCGGGGTGAGACAAGGGAAATTGATGATAAGGAACATATGAATATGCGTCATTTGGAGACCATCAAATCGAACCTGCAAAACATCACTGATAAGACAGAAGCTGATCTGGAAGCATACATGCGTCAGCATTTGCCACAGATTGATATGCAAGCACAAAATGTGGCGGATGGGAAGGAACAGCTGTGGGAACAGTTGGAGGCGTACTTCCGAATAGTTTGCTCCCTCATGAAGGACGAAATGAATAGGCAAAGGGAGTCCTCAACTCGTAAACTGAACAGCAAGAAAGTTGCTATAAACAAGAAATTCGATGATAAGCAAGCGGAACTGAACAGGGAGAGGCGAACAAAGCTTGAGGAAGCAACTGAAATGGCACAAAGTAAGATAAAGCGTATCGATGAGATAGAACATACGATAATGCGAACTGTGGAGACGAAGATATCGTACCTGCAAAACACCATTGACAAGATAGGAGAAAAACTGAAGACCTTCGAGGATAAGTGCGACCGCACTCTACGGGATGTACACATCATGTACAATGCGGACAAAGTCGACACTCACCAGCGAGATGGCAGTCACGCACCAATGACAACATCGGAAAAGGGGATGCTAAGTCGTGTCAACATAAAATGCCCAGATGTTGATTCGAGCTGTGCCAATATAATTCATGGATTTAAAACAGAACTGTCTATAAAAGAAGAATTGCTTGAGGAAAAGAAAAAGGACGAAGGAAACTGTGCATTGGAGAAATATATTATATGGCTCTTGCTCATTTATCAAATTCTCAGTTGTAATCCGTATGATGGGCTCATGAAAAATCAAGCTCTTACACCTTCTTGGGCATTCGACCTTTACATGGCTCTAGATCTACTCGTCCATTCTATGAGCAATTTATTAATCACAATGTCAATGCTTCTCCCTCGGTTTAGTTCGCAGTTCTTAGTACTCGAGGTACTCACGGAAGACAACAGAATATACATTAGCTATCCCGCTTCAGCATGTTCAGAGTGGAATAATATAATTTTTTCAGCACTAAGGGCTTGTCTAAGGGCATTTTCTCTTTGTCAGTTTTTTAACGTCGTCTTTGTGCTGTTTGTTATTGCATGTTTTAGGTTTTTCGAGGCGCAAACCACTATGCCTATCTTCGTACTGATTATAGTCTTACATGCAATGTGTTTAAGAGTTGCTTTCTTTCACGTAAAGCAATTCAGCTGCATGCCTACATTGACAGATTGTGTGAATACATATTTTTCAAATACTGCAGTACTATTCTCGATGAGATCATGAGAATATCATCGCTGTCTTCGTGTTGTGACTTCAATCCCCCTTCGACCCAAAATGACTGTTGTTTGGGGGGGGGGGGGTATGATTAGGGGGCAGGGGTTGAACCCCCTTTACAACTTGTAGCTGCACTTGAGACGACATGTGATCTCGACCATCAGTACCCATGGTCTCAGCCTCAACAAATTTAAAGGATACTAGTCTTGGCCTCAACAATTGTTTAAAAATAATCTAGCCTCGGCCTGGTCTCGGTACTCCCAGCTAATCCTAGGGCATCGATAGATTATGACATGAATTATATATAATTTCCTGAAATAAAATTAGGGGGATCAATATACAAATTATGCGCAGGTATGAGTGGGTCGGTAGGAGTTGTTTGCACAAGGTAACTATTGAACTGTTAAACCCACGAGGCGAAGCCGAGTGGGTTTAGTTTTCATAGTTATTGCGTGCAAACAATTCCATCGACGCACGAAATAAATCTGGGGGTGTATTCTGAAAACAATTTTAGGTTAAATTTTTTTTTAAATATTTTATCTACGTCATATCTACGTCACTAAAATATTGCACAGGCGCGCGCGTGCTTAAGGAATAGCGCTTTGCTAAAATACATTTTAGTGACGTAAATATGACGTAGATAAAATAATTTAAAAAAATTTTAACTTAAAATCGTTTTCAGAATACACCCCCTGCGCTTCATCTGTTTTATAGAATGAGCATTGTTACTCCCCCAAAAAGTAAAACAAATAAAAATTAGAAAAATTACCGGATGCATGAAATAATTTTACCGGACGCATGAAATTTTGGACCGGACGCATGACATTTTTTACCGGACGCATGAAATTTTTTACCAGACGCATGAAAGTTTTACCGGACGCATGATTTGTTACCGGACGCATTACTTTTTATGCATCCAGTACAATTAATTGTCTGCACAAATTTTGCTCTTAACCAATCAGAGTGCAGGGATGTATCAACCCATTCTATAAAACGAATTGGTAATTTAGTACGTATCACCTTATTCAAAGTGACGAATTTAATAGTTAGTTTATTTCTTAGAATTAGTCATAGTGGAACATGCGAATTGCGTATTGAAACCGATGAGTTTAAGGACTTGTATAAATATTATGTTGGTTTTTTTACTCCCGTCTCGAGCTATCTTTTCATTAATTAATTAAGAACAAGGAAATAGAGGAGGAGCGAATGGAATAAAGATACATGCTATGGTATACAAGAAGAAGAGGAATGAGAAGAGTAATGAAGTAGGAAAAAGGAGACCATCAATTTGTTAAAGAAAGTTAATGAACTATGTACTACAACTCAGCTAACACAAATTATAAAATAACCAACAAGGATAACACATCATAGCACGCTGATTGATTTAGTTTTTGCATGGACTTATGAGATTTTGTCACGCACTCTGTAACAACTGTGGAGTATGGTGTCCAATGCATCGGGTTCAGTTACCACTTATTGATTTATTTTTTGTGATTAAAGGGTTATGAAAATGTTCCAATTTACGAAAGATTAGTAAGTTTCTGTTGTTCCGTTATTTTGACGAACAGAAATTTTGAAGAGATTTGAGTGCAATAGAATGTGATGAGTATTTATTCAAATGAGAACAGCGTTCAAAGTATGCGGGACCGTTTTAAATTAGTGTTTAATCAGTTAAGTGATACACATGCCCTAATGATCTCTGTCTGAACAAAAAACAAAAAGAAGTACTACGGATAACCGATATATATCTCAAACGTGCAAGAGGAAGAGACTATTATAGAAAACAAAATTTGACTAAGATTGGAATAAGTTTAAACACTATCGAAACCGGGCAAGCAAGTACTGTTTTTTTTGGTTATTTTATATATTTTTTAAAATTCTAACTACCGCCTCCCCCTCCTTTTTTCTCTTTTTTTCTTCTTTTATCTTTCCATTAAAAAAAAATTATATAGATTTTCTCTCAAACACCATAATGATTATCATTCTATTTATGTTGAAAGGTTGCAACTTTATATGTATTGGTGTACACAAATTTTAGTTTGTCTGCTTTTGACATTTTTTTTATTGGGAATGATGATTTTGTTTGATCCACATTCGTACGTTTAAATGTGTTCTCTGAAAAATAATGATTGATAGAGAAGGAAACACTTTCAAATAAAATAAAAAACAGTGTTGTACTTAAATAATATTTTCTCAAATTACATACATTATGTTACTTGCTAACATGAAATTAAACGATAAATGGTTGGAAAATGTTAAAAGAAAACTTACAGAAAATAAGAATTGTATAAAGTACGACCATGATTATCTTTTTATGCAGCATTTAATTGTATGTGGATTGTAAACACCAATTTATGAATATTCATATGAATATGTTGAAATAATATTGCAAATGATTTATTTTGTAAATTTGTTGTTTGAGAGAAACAATACAAGACTATTTCAACAAACAAAAAACGATGTATGCGCTATCTAGCGACGTCGGGGAGAGAATAGCGGTCTATCGACATTTTCAAGATAGTGGAAAAGCAAGAGTGGGCTTGACTGTTAAAGGGATAGTTGAGTTCTGGTAAAGAAAGTACAATTTTGGTCAAACTAAATTTTAGTAACCAAAACCTGCACCATTACATCACAAACTAATAGTTATAACTATACCATGCTTGAAAGGAATCACAAACGACTAAGAATGAAGGATTTTATCATTCAAATAGAGGCTTTCAAACTAAAGATGGCACTCTCTAAAAACTCATTGGTTTAAACGATTTTAAGTAAAATATTGTGCATGTGAAGGTTTGTAAAATAGTAATTAGATAAATAGAGAATCAACAACTAAAACAAAACAAACTTATTTTGAAAGCTTTTGAAAAGAGGAAACATTTTTAAAAACGTTTTAACGGTTGGTTCAAAATAAGCTAATATTTGTTGGGCCCAACATAAATGGCTACATTTATGAATACTTCGGCCATTTCTGAACCGATTTTGATCAAATAAAGTTTATTCTGTCACTAAAATATTATGCTCTTTCAAATTTTACACTCAGTTTTTCATTATTTCACAAACAAAATTATTATGTGTAGCGCCCTCGCTACCGAAACTCAACTATCCCTTTAACAATAAATACATGCACCTGCATTTTCATAGCAGTGCAATGGGCGAAAAATCAGTCCCATCTGACATTGCTAAATATGATAATCAAAAAATCAAAATGTTCTAAGAACTTGAAATTATGGATGTAGTACCATTTGCAGCCGAACTAAAATTGATGCAGTACCTATTGAAACCGAACTGATTTTTAAATGTTAATTTTACAAAAGTTCTATTTGGAAATTCAGCTTTTTGTAAGTATAAGTGTAAAGAGTTCTTAAAAATGTGTACATTTTTTGCTGATGAAAAAATGGATGTAGTGGCTTTTGAAACCAAGATCTTCCAATATCAACAAATTGTTAGGATTATGCGATCAAATAGACACGTCTGACCAATCAAGAGCGCTGTATCTGTGTAGTAGACAATGCAGTGGCGTACCGAGGGTCAACTGATTGGGGGCACACAGGGTCGGACCTAGATTTGGGCCAAGGGGGTGGGGGTGGAGCCGCGAAGCGGCGAACAATTTTTTGCGTTTTCGTGGGTTTTTTGGCAGCCCAAGCCGAAAATGTTGACGTTTTTAGCGTTTTTTTTAATGTTATTGGTAGCCCACGGGGAGGGGGGGTTAAACCCGCCACTTGCATCGTTCCTGAGCCGCGAAGCGGCGAAAAAAAAGAAGCGTTTTCGTAGGTTTTTTGGCAGCCAAAGTCAAAAATATTTAAGATATTTGCGTTTTTTGGCAGCCCAAGACGCGAAGCGGCGACATTTTTGACGTTATTAGTAGCAAACGGGGGGGGGGGGGGGGGGGTGGTGGGGTTAAAGCCGCCACTTGCACAATCTGCGAGGGAGCCATATCGCATTTAGCTCCCATGAAACTCTCAGAACTGCATGAAGGGGGACATTGCGCGTAAGCGAAGCGACCGAGCGATGAAGGGTGTGGGAGGGGTGTCCCCTTTCCATAGTCGGGACCTTTTGAATTTTTGGTGTGAAATTGTGCATTTTGGTGCACACCTGAGAGAGAAATTTCATTTTATTATGTAAAGTATAAGTATGGAACAAAATATACAAAATACAAACGTGAGGAGACAATCTCCTCGTCTTTCAAATGTCAGAGGACGTGATATTCCAATTTATTTTGCGTTCAGTGCATAAGGACAGCATTGACTGAACGATATATCATTTCAGATTATTTTATTTTCTGTGCCGATGTGCTATAGATGACGGTGAAGTTCGTTT
>JAUELG010103391.1:0-10602 GCA_031471515.1 Dendraster excentricus | reverse complement strand
TTTTATTTCTTAAAAAGCGCTTAGAAACATCGTATTAAGCGCTATATAAATGTTGTATATTATTATTATTATTATTAGTATTGTATATTCTTTACTTTTGAAATATTTTCTGTGACATAGGAAATCAAATGTCGGGTTCACAAGAGCTTCACGGGAATAAGTACAGTATTGTTGTAATAGTATGCTAAATCAGTTAAACTCGTTTATTGACCGGTATATAGTTTAAATGGAGGGACGCATTCGTGTTTCATTCGTAGAATCCAAATTACAGGCCTGTTCGATCTAATTTTTATTCGTGTGTGTTCCATTGATCCCCATCATTCAACTGATAGCTATTCAGACGTTTTGTAAAAGTGGACCAGTCCCTTTAATATCAGATTTAACCAGACCATGTACATTGAAATAGTGATACAATTTCATTAAACGGCCATTTTTGTTGTGAAAAGAAAAATATCGGAATTGAAAAAAATGATGATATCGTGTTGTGATGCTTTCAAACCATGCCGTTTGATTTTATTATTTTTGTTGCAACCTTACATAACGCATACACATAAGCCTCCGAGAATATTTTCGTTTATAGTATTCTTGATAAATGTAGCGGATGATAAGATTAGCAATATATTTTAGCACTTTGCAATAATATAATGTAACACAACAACTAGAAACAAAACAAGTTAATCTTATAACTATTCCAATTACATAGGAGGGTTCAAATCAATATAAGTAAGCTGTTGGGATATACATGATTGGCCAGTGTGTTTCATTGATATTCAACAAATTTAGAACATGACGAGAGCGCTGTATAAGTTTTTTTAGGAATCTCAAATGATCCTATGTTGCTTTTATTAAACAGATAATATAGTATCACCTTTCGTTTGCATGTTTGCGCAATCGTTTGAAATGTTTGTTTTACATCCATACAGTTTATCTTAACCTCGATTTTGTGAGCACACATTATAAAGTGATTCACCCAAATTTCAAAATAAATATATGCCCACTCTTTCTCAAATTCGTGTCTTTATAGCTACTTCATGAACATTATGTATTACAGATCATAGTTATACAAGTTTGTTTTCGTAGTCCAAAAACAGCAATTTACTTTGCCGACTACAGTTATCTTGAAATATGCGAACAAGACACTGTTACCTACGAATACACTAGACTATCTGTTTACTTACAAAAAGGTTAGCAATGCTAATGATGTGGGTACTATCGATCAACATTACGAATTGAAATATTCAAGTTTAGGATGACCAAAGGTTTTCATTGAATTATGTTTTAATTTGAAGACACCATTTATAGTGCCAATATAAATGTTAAAGAAGTCTTTTTTTCGCCCAGTTGATTGTACGCAGTATGATCGTATCTCACTTAGAAGCTCTCAAGGGACCCCGTATTTTGTGACAGTCACCGTAAATAAAAGGTTTTTGTTACCTACGTATGAAGTAAATTACATGTAGCCTACAAATGCTAAATATTCATGTACGTTGCATAGTTGTCATATGTTTGCGCAGCTACCTAATTTTCATATTTGTGAAAAGGGTATTTCCCACGCTTTACAATAGTGGAAAATGATTCTGATTCACATCTTATACCAAAATCAGTTCATCCTCAACGGTTTAAGACACAATATGTGTATGTATTTCACAATTAGCATCTTATAGATGAAATAAAAGCAAACTTTTGCATGGAGTATGCATATTTGGAGTTCCATAATCACAGTTTTAGAGTAATTCATCTGTAGTTAACGGTAAGAAATGTACAATCAACTTCTCAAGGCCATTACTTGGCCGTTCGGAAGAATTAGTGATGACACTTTTTCTGGTTGTGGTTGAAATGTCTACTTAACATGTGTTAAGGGGTTAAACAAACAAGGTATTTTGAAATTCGAACCTAAAATTCTGGTTGTGTACATTTTTCGTTTGAATCGACCATATACACATCATAATGAACATTAGTTATAACAGGCATAAAATATGTTCTAATAAAATTTAGATAATATATCATAGATTAAATTACGCCATGAACTAATACAATTCAACGATAACTTGCACATAAAATAAGGAAAGATGGAAAACTAGTATTAATTTTTTTCAACAAATATATCCTCTCTGAATTACACTTAAAAAAAAACAATAATATATGGTTAGTCATTTCTAAACAATAATAACTAAAGTAACATGGGGTTATCCAGGTACCTTATAATTATTTCAATGTGAATCCAGTTTTTACTTTTTACATCAGTCTAAAAGAGATGAAAAAGATAATTTCTCTACAACTGGGGATGAAAGCTCTATATACAATATATACTATATAAATGAGTGCAAACATATATTTAGTATCATTTATTGCATAAAATGATGAATCATAATATTATTATCAGGCAGATCCAAATACATGTCAAAAATAATATCCTCTTTGAATAATTTAGTGATGCTAATACATTTCAAGAACCATTCATCCTGTTATTCTGAAAATGTGTAAAAGCCCAGTCCCAGAGTGATGATTTTTGCGGCAAATTGACTCGATTTTGCCACGATTCTACAACGAATTAGGAAGAATTGTACGGCGACTCAGAAGTCACTTCAAAGTTGCGGTCCCGTAGTGGCGATTTCTACGGCAAATTACAACGATTTATAATTCGTATTGCAAATCACCGAAGTCATAATTCGTTGCGAGTCGTATTGATTCGTTGTTCAAATCGTTGCGCATCGCGAAGAACGCCGCTATTCGTGTTATACAAGTATGTGAAAACTCTTTCGGTTACGTGACTATATACGCAGTTTATTCTGCCATTAAATTTGCATGTTCTCTCATATATTCGACAATCAGATTTTAAGTACCTCGCAAAACAATTGCGATGTGCATTGTTTTGTTCGCATATTTTAAGATATCTGTAGTAGGACAAGTTAATTACTGTATTTATACTACGAAAACACATTATATAACTATGATCTTGTAAATATGTATTTTTCCTGAAATAGGTGCAAAAACACAAATTTGAGAAACGATTGCGCAAACGATAAGTGATAATGTATTATTTGTTTAATTTGAGATTCCTAAAAAAAAAGTTTATACAGCGCTCCCATCATGTTCTAAATGGGTTGAATATCAATGAAACACATTGGCCAATCATGTATATCCAGCTGATTTAGATTGATTCAAACCCTCAGATTTAATTGGAATATTTATAAAAATTGACTCGTATTGTTTCCAGTTGCTCTGTTACAGTATAGTATTGTTCAGTGCTTTAATATTGTTATGCGCTACCAAGAATACTATAAACGAAATTATTATTGTTTACGTTATGTAAGGCTGCAATAATATTAATTCAATCAAACTGCTATGAAAGCATCACAACACGATATCATCATTGTTTTCAATTCCGTTATTTTTTTCTTTTCAACAATGGCCGTTCAATAAAACTGCATAACAATTGTAACTTGTTTGACGGTACAATATTTCAGTGTACATGGTCTGGTTATATGTAATATAGATAATATATATAGACAATTCCAATAAGCTGTATATAATAAGCTGTAAGCTGTATTATGTGATGGCATATATGTGATTATAAACGGCATAACCTGCCATTGTTGTACTGATACCGATGGACTGTATGAATTTGGTTAAGCTTGTAGCTGCACCTTTTTATCTCTGCTTTTCTTTTTTGTAATTTAAGATGCAATTTGATTTTCATTCCGTTAAATTGTATTATTTGATGTACATTGTATATAGACATTGGAGTAAATGTAAAATGTGAATTTAAGTCTTTACCTTGTAAAGCGCATTGAGAATTCCTTCGGTTTTGAAATGCGCTATAAAATGAACATGTATTATCATTATTAGTATTATCTTATTATAACATATTATACTAACTACAACACAATTGCGAAATTACACACAATAATCGCATGTTCTGTCTACCTAAGATACAAAGAATTAATATCGGAGATAGTAGGAGAACGGTTGGGATACGGCATAGTAGCTGAAAATAGTGCGGAACTGATTGATGTTTTACAATTTTGTTTTTGGTGGGGGTAAGGGTGTAGTGTAGTAAATATATTACTTGGAGTGCGATTTCATACACATAATTATAACCATTTTTATATAATTACTTGTAAAATGTTTTGTTCTTCTGTATTTTACCTACTTTATAAATAGTCATATCCGATTCATCATTCAATCTATATCGTGTGATTGGAATGGAAATGAAAGTAATCGGTTACATCGACTTAAAACGTGTTTTTATAAACAAATGTTGGCAAAAATTTATAGTGCATATGTTAGCGTATAAAGTACACATACTCCATGATACCTGTCCACATTTTGTTTAACAAGAAACTTTCATAGTCAAAAATGCGAAAAGGCAAATCTAACAATTTTATTGCTTTTGGACCGAATGGGTTGATCATATTAATGCAGATAGTGGGCCATCAGAAGTGCATGTGGTTTATAAATATATTTTTTAAAACCGATTTTTAACATAAACGATGACATCGTTATTTGGAACCCTGTAAAAAATCATATTTCCAATCAAAATTCAGGAAGATGAAAACAACTGGTCAGTTTGCAATAACTTATTGTACAATGTGATATATGACGTTGTATACAATATTCCACTGTTTGCATCCATATAACTATGTTTTTTATTTGGCAAAGACAAAAAGGTAAAAATCAAGCATAAAAACTTGGCAAAATTCCTTTTCTAAAGTTCCTTTTCATTCCACTTGAAAACTTACAATATAATGTTGCGCCTCCTTGATATTTATACCATATGAAAGGCAATTTAATACACTTTATGAATAAATCAATTTTGAAGCCTTTTTGTTTTTTAATCGGGTCAGGAGCACGCAAAGACCAGCAAAGGACAGAATAAAATATCAAATTCTTGGTATTCAGCGGCAATCCAGCCCGTTGATTGGTTGAATCAGCAGCACGCATCGGTGATTCCCCGCGAGAGAGAGAGAAGCGGAGAGAGATGTTCTCCTTCCCCTCAGAGCGCGCGGTTCCAAGGGGGAATGCGGTATTGCGTTATTTGAATTAGGCCAATCACCAGCCCGCTTCAAACACACCCCTTCGTCCCATCCAATGGGAATGCTCGATCGCATTTTAGTTGTTCTTAATTTGTACTTGAGTGGTATTTTCTGTGCTCCTGACCCGATTAACCAACGGAGAAAAATTAAACCTACATATTCTGAAAGAGTATAAAACCTGCTTTGTAATGAATATAATATCAATTTGACGCAAAAAGTATAAACTGCTATTTTTAGCCTCTAAACTTATTATTTTTTTGTGATATTTGACAAGAAATGTCAATGGTAACATTTAGAAAAATACTTGATTTATTATTATTGACATAAAATATGATTCTTCTTCTAATATTTGATACCATATTTATTCATTAAAGACAATGTTAGGGTCCATAAGGCATAACATAATACCCCTCTGCATTGCTCATTGGTGCGTGCGCAGGCAAAATCTATGAATACGATCTGAATGCATAGAGTGGAATCGGGCTGCGTAGCAGATTGGCTGTTAAAATCAATGATGACATCGTTATTCGGAACCTTGTAACAAATAATTTTTTCAATCGAAATTGAAGATGATGAAAGCATCTGGTCGAATTTTAAAAGTGCACACTTATTAGGTTGATTGTGACATCCATATTGGCTTTAATATCCGTAAGTTTACTTTTCTATTTTTATTTCTACTTTTATTTACAGTTCGGCATGCCTTTGAATTAAATACAATGGGACGGTCCAAATTCAGTGACATATTACTGTACCTATACAGGGATGCCTCAGACAGGGCTATCGTGTGTTGTGTTTGTATTGAAAAGGCGTATTGTGTAACTATGTCGTTGTATTGTGTGCAATTTGTACAGCTTTTCATTCTGAATTTGATACGGGTGTCAAGTGTGTAAAATGGGACAGTGTAAATAACGTATTTTATTTTTATGTTGTATCCTTGCTATACCAGTTTTTACGGAAAACAATAATATATACATAGTCTGAGTCACATTTTCTTCAAAATGGCATTACCAAAATGTGTACTCATCGTAACGTTACACATAAAAAGGGCAAAATTAGTGCACTTCTAACATGTATATTTGCATCGAGACATCGTCTGCTAACACTTGATCTTCACACATTTTTACGTCACTAAAACGATCCTGTATTTTTGGTCCGCAAAGCATTTAGTAGCGATCCTTAGTTTGGTTATCTAATTGCTTGTTCGGTTGGATCTCTTAAGGACATGGGACTTATACATTATATAATAATAATGTTTTAGCCCATAGTTTTGTATTATTCAAAATGTCCAACATTTGTAAATATTCTTCCTTAATGTACTTTAAACAAGGCAAAAAAAAGTAAACATTTTCAACCCAGTTTTCTCGTAATCTAATTGCCCCCAAAATATGAACATTATCATGTATGAAAAGGAAACTAGCTTCATACCACAATACACTCAATTTCTTCAAATAGCCAACATATCTAGGTAAAATTGCCGTTTGGAATAATATAAGCACAGGATTCAAACTGCCTATGTCATTATTATATTCATAATTAACGTTTAATTTGGCAATAATTACTTACGAATGCAACGCAGTTTGTTGAATATCTCCTAAAATCATAATCGTCATAATTTATATACACAAGAAAGCTATGAAATGTGGAAGTGCATACGTAGGTAATGCAATTTTTTTTGACCAAACGGGCCTTTTCAACTTTTGTCATTTCTGACGGCTAGACAAGCAAAACACTACAATTTTTGATAATGTATATCAATAATAGACACATGAGGGTTTAAGCAGGTTATGAGTGCTGAAAAAAGTATTCGTAGGCAACGTTTAACATTTACCACTGGGTAAAAAATCACCAAAAATCACATGATTGCCCGTTACCTACAAAAACTCAGATAATGAGTCCTGACATATGCGACAACTTCCCATGTAAAAATAAACCAACTTCGTATCAAGTCTTCATTCTTAGACTTTAAGCGCTAAAAAACGTCAAGAGATTTGTTTTCAAAAGTGGTCAAAAATAGCATGTTTTTTGTTCCTGTAGAAAAAAAATACACATGCAATGGTCACAAACTTGGTATGGCGCGAAAGGTCTCGCCAGGATGCATCAGCTCAAATAAAAAATTGAGACAGTAGGACCTTTCAAAAAATCAAAGAGGTCTGAACATGATGTGTACACTTTTCGTTGGTATCGACCATATATATGGTCGATTCCAACGAAAAGTGTGCACGGCCAGAATTTTAGGTTCGAATTTCAAACTACTATTGTTTAAACTCTTTTACACATATCTAGAAGACATGTCAACCATAACCACAACAAGTAACATCACTTATCACTCCGAACGGCCAAGTAATGGCCTTGAGAAGTTTATTGTGCATTTATTATCGTTAACTACGAATACAGATTAATTACTTTAAATTTGTGAATATGGAACTCCACCTCAGCATACTTCATGCACAAGTTTGCTTTTATTACATCTATAAGATGCTAATCGTGAAATGCATACACCTATTGTGTCTTAAACATCACTCTGTTATACATTTGCAAGTTCAAATGTTTTATTAGTGTGTTGAAATGTTCCTGTATTAAAAACATGAGGTTGTGTCACTTTACATAATTCATTTAATGACATGTGAATCGGAATCGTCTTTCACTATTGTAAAGCAATATAAAAAATAGGTTGCTGTGCAAGCATATGACACCTATACAACGTACGCAAATAATAAGTATTCGTAGGCAACATCTAATTTACTTCATACGTAGGTAACACAAATCATTTCACGGTGTCTGTCATGAAATACGGGGTCCCTTGACAGTTCTAAGTGAGATAAGATCATACAAATGTGCGTACAATCAATTGGATTAAAAAAGACTTCTTTAACATTTATTTTGGCACTATAAATGGTGTCCTCAAAATAAAATGTATAATCAATGTAAAAATTTGGTCATCCTTAACTTAAGGATTTCAATTTGTAATGTTGGTCGATAGTACCCATATCATTGGCATTACAAACCTTTTGTAAGTAATTGTTTAAAGTGGACTTTGTAGGGATACCATACCTTTAGGTAATACAGACACGAATACTCTAGTGTGTTCGTAGGTAACATTGTTTTGTTTGCATTAGTTCACGATACCTGTAGTAGGCAAAGTTAATTACTGCTTTTGGACTACGAAAAACAACTTGTATACCTATGATCTGTTCCTGATATAGCTATAAAGGCACGAATTTGAGAAAGAGTGGGCATATATTTGTTTT
Source organism: Dendraster excentricus (assembly GCA_031471515.1). Taxonomy (NCBI): domain Eukaryota; kingdom Metazoa; phylum Echinodermata; class Echinoidea; order Clypeasteroida; family Dendrasteridae; genus Dendraster; species Dendraster excentricus. Next base: position 2,318 of record JAUELG010103391.1, on the reverse strand, counting down.
GAAATTTGGATGAATCACTCTAGAATGTGTGCTCACAAAATCGAAGTTACAATAAACTGTATGGATGCCAAACAGACATTTGAAACGATTGCGCAAACATGCAAACAATAAGTGATACTATATTATCTGTTTAATACAATCAATATGGGATCATTTTATATTCCTTAACAAAAGTTTATACAGACCTCTCTTCATGTTCCAAATGGGTTAAATATCAATGAAACACACTGGCCAATCATCTATTTTCCAACAGCTTACTTAGATTGATTTGAACCGTCTTATTTAATTGAAATAGTTATAACATTAACTCGTATTGTTTCCAGTTGTTGTGTTACAGTATATTATTGCAAAGTGCTAAAATATAATGTTAATCTTATTATTCGATACATTTATCAAGAATATTACAAACGACATTATTCTTGGATATTCATGGGTATACGTTATGTAAGGTTGCAATAATAGTAATACAATCAAACGGCATCGTATGAAAGCATCACAACACGATATCATAATTGTTGTTCAATTCAGTTGCGTTAAATGAAATTGTATAACAATTGTATCAATATTTCAGTGCACATAGTCCTGTTATATATGATATAAATATTATATATAGACAATCCCAATAAGCTGTATCATCAATACTAGCTACGAAATTACAAAAATGCGAAAATTACACAAAATAATCGAAATTTTTTTTTTACAAAATTACACAAAATAATCGAATGTTCTATCTACCCAAGATACAAACAGTAAATCTCTAAAGTAGTAGGAGAACGGTTGAGATACGGCATAGAAAAAGTAAAGCAAAATATATTGGTGTGTATACGTTATGTAAGATTGCAATAATATTATTTCAATCAAACGGCATCGTATGAAAGCATTACAACACGATATCATAATTTGTTCAATTCCGTTGCCTTAAATGAAATTGTAAAACAATTGTATTAATATTTCAGTGTACAGGGTCTGGTTATATGTGATATAAATATTATATAAAGACAATCCTAATAAGCTGCATCATCAATACTAGCTACGAAATTACAAAAATGCGAATATAACAACAACAAAAAATAATAATAATTACACAAATACAAAAAATAATTGAATTTTCTATCTACCCAAGATACAAACAAAAATGTCAAAGGTAGTAGGAGAACTGTTGGGACACGGCATATCTAAAGTAAAGCAAAACATATTGGTTATTTTAAATCTTTTTTTTTTTTGGATGGGGTAAGGGTGTTTTGTGAGATAAAATGTAAATAAATTTAAGCAAATAAATTACTTGAAGTGTATACTTGAAATTCATACACATAAGTATAAACATCTTTATATAGTACTATAACATTGTCAAGTTTTAGATTCTTTAGTATTTTACCTACTTTATAAAGAGTCATATCTGATTTATCATTCAATTTTTCGTGTAATTGAAAGAGAAATATAAATTATAGTGATCGGTTTCATCGACTTAATAAAATGTGTTTTATAAAAAAAACTTTCGCCAAAAGTTAGAGTGCATACATCAGCGTATGTACACAGACTCCATGATACCTCTCTACATTTGGTTTTACAAGAAACCTTCACAGACAAAGATGAGAAAATGCAAATCGAAAAATCGCAATTGCTTTTGGACCGAATGGCGTGATCATATTAATGCAGATAGTGGGCCATGCATGTGGATTATAATCATGTTTTTTAAACCGATTTTACATCAATGATGACATCGTTACTTGGAACCTAGTAAAAAATCATATTTTCAATCGAAATTCAACAAGAGGAAATCAATTTGTCGAATTTAGAAAATCCACACTTATAAGAATGATTGTGACATCCAAATTGGCTTTAATATCGGAAATTTTACTTTAATCTTGTTACCTACAAATTCATTTTACATGATGAGTGTTCACATGATGAGATACCACAATTATATTCTTATTTAAGCATTGACTGTCCTTACTTTTATTTCAATCTATTGTCAAAGGTTGCCTTCGAATCACACACATACATTGATGTATTAATATAATGATTATGCTTGTTAAAGGGAATTGTTACCGGTGAAATAGCTGTTTAGCTGTTAACGCCATTCTCGTGGCACCAAATAGTGCGGTATTGACCAATAACAATAAACAACAAAAACAACGCTAGCGAGCGCTAAACGCACGAATGCGTGAGCCCTACTTACACTGTATTATGAGTTGCCCGCAAACTAGGAAAGTTACGAAACTTCACGAACTGCACCCGAATTATCACGAAATCGCAGGCTTTTCCATGAGTTATTCCAAGATATTTCATTATGTCAATAAATCTAACATTTAAACAAG
>JAUELG010103280.1:0-10604 GCA_031471515.1 Dendraster excentricus | reverse complement strand
CTCTTCTTTTCGTTTGAAATCTCGTTATAAGCGGGTTGATATCTTATGTTTTTCTTTGAGTGTGCGTGAGCAAAATGCGCTCGTTATAACCGGAATCTCGTTATATCCGAGCTCGTTATAAGAGGGGCATTGTGCCATAGACGCACACATCGAAATAATCGGGACCGAATGATTTGCTTCGTTATAAGCGATACCTCGTTATAAGCGAGCTCGTTATAACGAGGTTTCCCTGTATAATCATAAAACAATGAAACATGAGACAATGCTCCCAAGGGTTGTAATGAACTTTCATACGTTTTACACCCCTAATAAAGTGCATTTTTCAAAATACATTTTGAACAATCACCAGACGCACATTTACTAGGGGGATGAATTCTCAGCTTGCATATTAAATAAGGACTGTAACATGTCCTCTTTAATTAAATTGATATAATTCGGATAAGCGCAGTCAATGGTAAGGTCGCTCGTCAGTAGGCTCAGATATTTAAAATGAAGCAGTGTTAGCTGAAATACATTTTGGATTTTATAAAGTTTCAGCCGGCGTGTAGCACAATGAACGCTGTAACAGCTATAAGGTGTGTTGAACTTGCAAAGTCTGTGTATAATTCAGAAATACCTATAATGTATTAAAACGTGCCCTTTCTCGAATTCTGCATGCATGTTATAAACAATTATGTTTGCCCCCCCCAAAAAAAAAAAAAATAATAATAATAAAAATCGCGTTTCGATAACAAATTGGTAAATGATCGGTTTAAGTGTATTCTATGACACTTGACACAGTACTGCAAACTGTTTACAGTCTAAGTCATGCTAAACAATACTTACCGATCCGACACTCTGGTGGAGCCCATAAGGACAGACACGGACCTTTACAATATCCAGTTACTTTATCACAGGCCGATTCCTGGCAGTAGAAATGAAGAGCACAGTGTAGACCAAAGAAGGCACCTTGACATTCTGTACATAGAGCAAATAATTATAATCCTGAATATAATTAATCTAGTAATATTTACATTGATGGAGTTAAGTATTAAAATAATCTTACAATTACCCATTCCATGTATGTTGCATAGATTCATGAATAAAGTACCATATCTGAATAGTATTGTGAGATTAGTTCAAATAGTTTGCGTTGAGTCGACATGGGTATGCTCCCCAGGGAGTGGAGATGGTTTACACTAGTGTGTTGGTTTACACTGTATCTATGACCGGAGGTAATATTGTCATTGTAAAGTGCTTAGAGATGTCTATCAATTATTTATTAAAACATGTAATCCAAGGAATAAGGGTAGTTATTGCTAGTGCCTTGACAGTTGACTTGTCCGTCATACACGTGGTACCTCGCAGCGCACTCCTGGCTAGGACATTCCCCCGTGGTCTTGTCACACGGGGCACCGGTCAGACAGTGACTCTTATCGGTACATTCATGCCCGTAGTAACCAGCGTCACAGGTATCTGGAACTTTGATGTGAAAATATCGATACAGTACAGATATATTTAACTACACTTCAATAGGTATCATGTATTACAATGTAGTGCACACACTACAATGAGATAGGCATCGTGTACACACATAATGTATGTATACAATCCACCACATAGCTAACAAAATATACTAACATTATGTCGTGTGATAATGTGTTTTCATAGTAACAATGAGTTCTGCAGAGTTGATACAATTTTTTTTAATTGTATATTTGATATTTTTTTTTTTCATTTATGTATTTATTTTTATTTTTGGTATTTGATTTTATTATTATTTTTGTTATTTATTTATTTATTTATTTATGTATCTATTTATTTATTTATTTATTTATTTTATCATTTTATTATTATCATTTTTATTTTTCTTTTGTGTGTGTGTTGGGGGTTGGGGGGATATCGGTCTCCTTCCTTGTGTTACATCAGCGTAATGACCGACTCAGACAAAGCCGCCAAGACCCGATCCGTCAGCCAAGTGCCAGTCGGAGGTCAGTCGAGGCTGGTTTAACATGTGACAGAGTGAAACACTAGCCGTACTGACAACCAGTCATAGTCGGCTCTGTTTGCGCCGGATAGATAAAGGTGTGAGAACATGGCACCCGTGAGTATTTCATCTGACAGGTTCCCCCAGACCAGCCTGCATCACAACCGCCATTGCATCCTGTATACGGGTCGCATCCGGACTGACAGTGGCAGGACTGTGTACACCCGGCACCGAATGTACCGTTGGTACATGCTGTGAAAGAAGGACACTAAGATAATCGTCTATTCCTTACTATGCATACTAGGAATAATGTTTGTTTTATTTGTTATTTTAGTTTGCCGATAACATAATATCGCTTTCCCTATATAACATATTTTATCTTAATTTGTTTGTAAATGATACAAAAGGAAACTGCTTCCTGCATGACGATTTGATTATGTTTTACATACATTAAATCTGAGACAGTTTAATTACAAATTGTTAAGTGGTTATATAATGGGATTTTAGAGAGAGTTAGTGGCGACATCGAAAATAGTCGAGCGTCTTATAGATTGTATTGCCCTTTCCATCCAACTTGATTATAATCGTAGAGGGCACTTGTCTAAACTGATCTCGAGAATATAACAGGTCTGCAATACTCCAAACCTATAGCGAAGTGCACAACTACTTGGATTTGGCATGCGCCGTGTCATGGGGTATTATATGCACATAACTTACAACATGTATAAGACAAATGTTACGGTCAACAAAACAAGCCAAAATATGACGATAATACATTGGTTATTAATGTTGTTTATATTTAAGGATTGTATGGTACATGGATTTGATGTTGATAAACATGCCTATTGACCGGTTTTGAGCATGAGTTCGAGGTTGTTGCAGATTACATACGTGTTGTGCATGCCAGCCCTTGGTATCCCACGTCACAGGTGCATCCCAGGGGATCGGGGAGGCGGAACAAGACTCCCCGGCAGGCATCCGCAGGATCGGCGCCGCTGTAGGTGCCTCTGTACTCACAATCAATACCAAGTCGGTTGCCGCCACTAGACCGGCAAACTGCATTCAAGTTAAAGTATACGTATTGCAATCAACAAATGTTGACTGAAATATCTCGACAAATGAGTATCAATATAAATAATGTAGTTCGATATAGAAAATCACATAGTGATGACATGACATATTCAAACGTGATTTGTTAGTAACGGTCTCATGATGTTTGCAAGTAATGCTCACAGATCCGAACCGGTCCGCCTTGTTTTTTTATTGCGACAGAACCGATCAGTCGGAGCCAATTCAACAGAGTCGTGAACACATTTAACCCGACTCGATCTGACTGGTTATCAAGTCATTTAGTGTCGGTTTGGGGCGCAAAAGAGCTAAACACTGTGAAATCAGTCAAGCAGGAAATTAGTGTAAGGGAAAGAAAGTGAAACAATGCTGACCAAAAACATCGGAGATTCAAAAAGTAATCTAAATTATACTGGTTAAAACGTCACAGCGTATTTGGAACTCAATCAGTTCTCACATAATACATTTATATTTATGGAACCGTAAGTGATAAGATTTATAATTATCTACAAGTGTTCAATTATTATCGCGGACAAAGTAATGTCAGTGCAATGTGTTAGTGAATATCGCTTTGTACTACCGCACATCTCTTGGCGTTCTGTCATAAGTCTATCATAACATATCAAATTGTAATTACTTGCACATAGGCAATACAGTTAGGATACCATTTTATGATTCATAATGATTTGAAAGCATAACATAAACATAATACGTTGTACCTGTGGGACAGTTGGGTCCTTTAAAATTGTTGGGACATCTGCATATTCCTGTCTTAGGATCACAGGCTCCTCCGTTGTAACATCTGTCACATACCCCAAAGCAGTCTGGGGCTCCCAACTTGCCGGATGGACAATCTAAACGACAAGGGAAATTAACTCAGTTTATATTGTTGACTCCGGTTATATACAGGGGTTATACATGCGAAAATGGCGATCAACACAAATATGATACATATTATGCTTTCATAATAGCTGTTTTTGTCATGTTAACAAAAGCGATGAACAATTTTGTTGTCCAAGAGGGCGTGCATGCTCCTATGTTAAATGAATAGTTGAGTTGCGGTAAAGAGAAACTAGTTTTGATTACACTTCAATTTAGTAACCGAAACCTGCACCACTGAAGTACAAACTAGCCTTAATAACATTACGTTACTCAAATTGTAGGAATTAGTTTGCGTTCGATGTTGTGTTGAAATAATAGTATTTGACGTATATAATTTGTTGTATATGTTTATTCAAAAGAGTCGTTTATAATTTGTTGAAAAAAGTAAGCGGGATTGAACGAGTGGTTCAACATTACAGAATATTGTTGACGAACCATAGTTATTACAAATATTTATGCTTAAAAACATTTAAGCATTTTCTGTTTTTTTTTCGATGTATATATAAATTAATACAGTTTATTGTGTCAATAATATTGTATGCTCTTTCAATTCGGACAATCATTTTTATTTTATCTCACACGAAATAACTTTTTTATCAATTCTTTACCAAAACTCAACTATCCTTTCAATATTATTGTATCCATTGACGCATATGCATCAAATGTATCTTTACCTCTGACAATGAGCCTATACAATGCATCTCGACCGGAACTCCTCTCGCTGCTCAAGTAGACCTCGTAGATTCCATCATCAAATGTTTGCACTTGGTCAGATGTCGTGTATTGAAGGGAGCCGTTGTGGATCACACCACCTCCATCTTTCCTCCATTCGATGTCACTATCCATCAGATCTGGGTCGTGTACTCGAATCATGTTAATGATTACTACCGGGTCACCGACACTAACGGTCCTCGTGAAGACTCCATTAATGGGCGTAAACTTGGCTGTGGAAGACAATAATGATGTTTATCTACAAACATGAAGTTATTAATACTTTGAAGCGACGACAGTGACAATGACACTTGTGGTCCATTCTACCTGGTAATTTATTCTTGTTCCAATGTGTTAATTTGTTCATTAGTGGGACATAAAGGAATATGTTATGTTTGCACAATCTATACAGGGTATTGTATCGATAATACATTTTTTACTAACTTAGATAAATAGCATATTATTGAAAATTGTAATTGCCATATAGCATAAATAATTTATTGTTGTATTTTCGCCAAAATTATCACAATCTGATTATATTATTGTCAGTACCATCACTTCTTGTGAAGAATGTCGAGATCTGTGTGCTCTTCAATTCATCGGTATAACCCCTGCAGTAGAAAGCCCCGAACCCGTCTGTGCTCCATGATCCATCACTAAAGCTCACGACCCACGGGTTCCCATTCTGGGGTCTTGAGTGAAGCACACCTGGAGGGGGGTCTGGTGCTGAATCAGATGGAATGGGAGCCGTTCGTCCAAACTCAAACGTGGTCTCAGCACCAGGACCCGTGCTGTAGCATTGGTAGAAGGCGGTTCCACAATTTATGTTGGTTTGCCGACCGACGTAGAGTGTCATGTGAAGTTAACCATCTAGCAAGGAACAAAACATAGGCTACGTATGGCATTTGTCGTCTCATTGTTTAATCTGGACACAAATTTAGTTCCTTGCGTAATGTTACAAGTCTTGTTTATGAAGTCAATACATTAGGCGTTCGTAAGAAAACAAGATGCATTGTTAACGTATACCATGCTGCCAAAGGCACTTTAAATTGATAATAATTTCGTAAGGAATTTCTCAGTTCCGGGGAGCATACTTTTACTAGCCTACGTTAGAGTTCTGTATCGGGTGGTCAAGGCCCGGGGCCACCAAAACAAAAGATACTTAATGTTGAGACTTGAAATAGCTTCATGAATTTAACTGTCGATATATTAATTTGAATACGTGTTGAAAGGGGTAGTTCAATGTTGGTAAGGCTGAACTATTGTAACCAAATCCTGTACAGTAACCGAGGTAACGTTGCAAATTATTATTCCATAAACAAAACATACTCAAAATTAATACAAACGGCTGAGAAAGAACAAAGTTACTATTTAAAAGGTGCCATTAGATCGCAAGAGGGTGTTTTCTAATAAAGCATTAGTTTTAATCAATTTTCATTAAAAGTTATGCATTTGACGTTGCATTGAAAAATGCTTTTGAACATTTTTTGAAAACATGAACGCAATTTTTAAAATACAACAAAACATCATTAAATATTTTGGTATCAAATAATTTAGATCAGATATTTGTATTACAATTCCAGATGATTCTGGGCAAATTTTGACTATATAAAGTTTATTATGTCATTAGAATTGCATGTTCTCTCAAATTCCACACTCGATTTTTCATTACCTCACAAGAAATTGTGATGTGCAGTCCCCTATCTACCAAAACTAAACTACCCATTTAAAAGAAAGGAAGTTTAGCAAATATCCCGGTCCGTTTTATTAGTAACTCGGATAGAGATGTTAAACAAAACGGAAATCTCATAACCTCATCGATAGATGCACAGAAAGAGGAAATGTGTTAATGAGTTTAGGGCATCCTAAGGTTGAAAATGAAAGAAAATGTATGTAGTGTGTAGGTATAAAATTATAATAGTGAATGTTTGTACTCCACTAAAGTGTTCAAAATGTATGTTATAACAAACTGTTTGCTATTTCCATGCATAGCGTTTCATGTAATGTATCTCATTGCGCTACTCCGCACAATATTGCAAAATGAGAAGAAAAAGTAAAGATTATAGGGACGTTGTAACATTATCGAAATCCTACAAAACCAATTTGAATACCTGTGATTCCTTCATAACTTGTTGTATTCGCGTTGACAATGGAATTATGGAACATGTTTCGGATTTTTTAAATATCCTTTTTCGTAACAAAAATTTGTTCGACTGAAGTTCTCAGATAATAACAACTCTTCTGGAGTTTTGATAACGTGTACAAAGTTAATGCAGTGAGTTAGTAAATATCGTTTTGCATATTTGCTCATTACTCGGTCATGCAACGTAAATTTAACTTGAATTTTGCACACCATTCTATACGGACATATCAGATAAGGATAGTAAACATTGCAACAACCATTCATCACTGTTTGCACATTTTAACAAAGTTACTAGATCCCTTTAAGAAACCCTCGAAGAGTAATACTCCCGAACATGTCATTACTTTCTGGTTAAGGTCAATCTTATTTACATATTTTCTAGGTCATAGGGTCAAGTGTACATTTAACCGTGTACTTGCTGTACATCACAATCAAAATGGATCATACACTGTAAGAATTGTAACTGTCAGTTCAATACGAACAGAAAAAAGATGAGGAGAAGTTTGAAGTAAAGGAAAGTACCGACTTTTGATCATACGTTTCGCATGTGTAGGTGTGATGAGTCTAAGCACTTGCTTAAAACGAAGTAATGCAGATGACATCACCATGAGTTACCCGTTTGGGTTGTCTTTTCTAAGATATTAATTAAGCGGAACCTGATTACATTATTGATAATAATACACGTATAAGCTATTACTCTGTAAGATAATGCAGTCATGGAAGCTCAAATGTTACACACTAAAAACACAATACGTTGGACTCTTGATTCCGGTCCACATGCCCGGTTTGTAAGCGTGCAACGTTATCGTAAACTCGCTTATCATGTATCAGCTAAGGAGATGTATTTGCGTTTATTATTGTTTTGTTAAGGCATATTTTGCTTTGTTTAATTCGCTGTTTTATTGTTGTAAATCAATTTAACTAATACAAAATAAAATACAGATATTATATTAAAGGAATATATCAATCAAATCGGTCACTTCTGGAGTATTAAGTAAATATCTAATTGTCATAAGAACGCCCCTTTTTAATCTCCAGAGTGTGACGGCATATGGAGAACGGACTTTTCAAATAAGTACTGAAGATGACGTAGGCAAATTAATTGTAAAATCATGCGACAATCACGCTGCCGATTTCGGACCCTAAATGTGGACGGGGTGTTAATTGGCTGTTAAGTGAAATTTGGTAACAGAACATTGGTCTAAAATCACTACTCTATTTATTTTCATGGAGTTTCTATCCATAGACCTATTTAACAAGCAATCGACTATGAAATAAGTGCCACAGTACGTTGTGTTTTGTACTCCCTTTAATCAAACATGGGTAAACAAGTTTGATAGTGCTGCCAAATTTCAGGAATACAACAACTTGGCCGGATCATTCATGTTGCCCATATGTAGGCTACACAAAGGCGTAGACAGCAAGGGGGGATGAGGGGGATGTATCCCCCTTCACATGTCATGGTGATGGATGACATAAAGAATCATTCCACCCCACCAACCAAACAAATACACAGGGGCGACGGGCGATTTGTTTTTCTTCAACTTTTTTGCAAGATCGTAAGGCCCAATAAACGTACCAAACATGGCATAATCGGATAAGTCACATTATGATAATCATGTATTAGACCCTTGAGCAGTGAAGGCGATGTTTACAAAAAAAGAGCCCCCGTGGGCCCCAAAAAAGCCCTCGTGAATAATTTCACGAGAGCGTTTTTCTCCCTCAAAATTTTCAAAATCGCCCTCGTGAAAAAAAGTATTATATATATATATAAGACGGACAAACATGGCGACGTGTTTCAATACATGCCGTATTCAAGTTACCTATGAATTGTTATATAGTATTTATGTGTATCAGTATGTTTTTTTACCAATATAACATAAGCACAAACTTGCTCTATACCTGTATTTAGTATTGAGTGTGTAGACTTTTTACATATGTTTCTTAAATCGCATGTTCACTCATTTGAATGTGTTTAATTAGCTTCTCCAAACCAATTATAACTAAATTGAAGATATGTTAATTGCAAATATGAATATGAGTATCAGTTTCGTATAACTTCTCTTGATTTGAACTTATCTGTAATTTGTATTTATTATCATTATAATGTTATTATGTTATTAGGGTCATTAAGCATTACGTGCAAATTTCGCATTTTTGTGAGTAAGAATACAAACAAATGCCATAGAGCATACAAATTCATGACACGTTATACAATACCCAATCATATAAACGAGATGAGTATATAAATCAATTCATTGACGATATGTGTTGTACATTTGAAACAAATTGTATTATCCTAACTAAACTATCCCGTAAAGCCTTTATACTTACATCTACCCTAAACCTTATTATCAACCTTATTATAAGCGCAATTATAACCCTAGTTCAAACCGGGTTAAAGGGATCTACTAACTTTGTTGCCATGTCCAAAAAGTGATGCATGGTTGATGCAATTGTTTATTGTTGCTATCCAACATGTCCAATATGTCCACAGGCCTGGTATTGTGTGAACATTTCAAGTCAAATAGACGTTATGAGTAAAAATGCAAAGTGATATTCAGTTACACACTGCATTCACTGTATACATGGTTCTAACACTCCGCCCGAGTTTTTTTTTAACACTGAACACTTCAATCGCACATATGTTACGAAAGGGAAATGTCAGAAACCGAAACCTGTCCAATGATTTTATTGTCAATAAAAATAAAACAAGGTAAGAAAGAGCCTCTACAATTCAAATTTAATTCTTATGATTTGGTCAATGTTACTAAGTCCCTTTAAGGATTACAAGAATATTATACATTGCTAGTATAGTATTATAGTAACCCAGTGCCAAGTCCGCGACGTTTGTTGAGGGCGTCATGGTGGGTGCTTAAACCCACCCCCCTTCCAAGGTAACGCATTATATGGAATGGGTACAAACACAGGAAGACCTTTCAACCAAAAGGCACTAAATCCACTTGTTCAACATTTGATGACAAGTTTCTTTGTCCCATCTTTAACACGTGCATATGGGAAAATAACAATTAAACTGTCTATTTTGGTTTAAGTGAGTTGTTTGTCGTTAAATGTGAATAAATACCTCGATAGGTACACATAGAGTAGACATGTAGATATATCGATACATCAAGTTTTATGGAACAATGATTTAGCGCCTTTTTAGAAATGGGTTAGTTTTTCGTTTACAAAAGACCTGTAGGAAAGGGGTTAATAATTATTTCCGCTCCGGGGACCATATTCATATCCAGTGGGTAAATAAGTACAATGGGTTATTGTGAAAGGGGCAACGTTCGTGATCTAAAAAGGGGTCGTAAATGGCAACGACCCTATGAAAACAAACACTGGATTTTTTTTTTTCATTTTTTGTACGCACATGGTGTGTATTGTTTATTTTTTGTATATATTTTTGTATTATTTAGTCGATATAAAGGATGTATAGATGGAGAATGTTATGCATAGAAATTTAAATCAGCGGGTGTGGTTCTTTCGGATTGGTTGATTTTTTTTTATAAAAAAAGAAATGTGTTTTATGGTTGAGTTTGTCTCCGTTTTGTGCAAATATGTATGCACTAACTCTCTGCGGTGATATCGTATACAACAAATATTTTAATGTAGTTTACAATTAGAAAATATCGTGAACGAATAAAAAAAAATCGTGACATTCCAGCCAACTGTTGTACGGATATGTGATGAAGACTCGCACGTGACACAAGGGGGAGGGAGCAATTTGCAGTGGAAAGGGTGGTTGCAATTCAGGCATGACATATGTTGGAGATATCAGCGCTTATCACTGGCGTACTGGTGGGGGGGGGGGGGGCTTTCGCCCCCAAA
>JAUELG010103169.1:0-10604 GCA_031471515.1 Dendraster excentricus | reverse complement strand
AATCAATAATGACATAAATGATCATGATAATAAATGAGTTTGATAAGTTGCCAATTGGATGCTTTGCAAGGTGTGTTTGCTACTGACCTCTCCTGCAGCCCAGGCCTGTGTAGCCAGCAGGACAGTTACAGTTGCCATTGTTGGGGTTGCACCGCGCTCCGTTACCACAGTTACACCGCTGCTCACAGTCCAGGCCATGGAAACCATCGGGACAGGCTATCAAAGGAAAACACATAACAAATACACAAGATAATTCATCATTGTTATATCACACTAACATGGAACAACTTATCTTTTGTTGCAGTATTATTCCCCTTTTATTTTGCCCAAATGACATTAAGATATGAATGAAGCCTCATATCAGCACAATAACATATGCACGTTCGAACTAAGCCTCGTATATTTATTCAATTATTCTTTATTTATTTTAAGATTTTCATTGAAAGAAATGAATAACAGATAGAAAGTGATGTGAATAATTGTGCTCACGTTTGTCACAGAAGCGCCCTCTCCAGCCTGGTGCACATGTGCACGCTCCACTGATGTGGTCACATGTAGCATTGTTCAGACACATGCACAGATTCTCACAGTTTCCACCGTAGAATCCAGGTTCACAAGCTGTCAATGAGAAACAAGGATATACATATATCACATAATAAAGGCTCAACATATTTCACTAATTCTTATCTCACACATGAGCAGTATATTGCTAAATTGAAATTGCTTTTCCATCATTAGCTATCCATGCAAATTTGAACATCTTAGATTCTGAAAAACTCATTAATTTTTTTCAATTTACAATTACAATCCCGAACTTGTAAATACTTTGAAGAGTTTCCTTGTGTCCAGGGTTCTAGATGGACTCACTGTTCTCCAACCACATACCATGCACAAGGGTAGAAAGGCTCAACAGCTTACATCCACAATGTGCTGATATCAATCTGACAAACATCATGAGTGAAGTGGAGTGTAATAATCATTTGTATGCATACCTTGGTCACACTGCTCCCCCCTCCATCCTGGAGTACAGATGCACTCTCCCGTCTCCGGATCGCATCCAGCACTGTTCTCACAGGTACATCTGGTGGAGCATCCCTGACCAAAGAAACCCACTGGGCATTCTGCAGTGGACAACAAGGATATGATTAGGTGCTATATAAATCAAATGTATTATTATCAATATTTTTAGCATTACAACAATTTAAGGTTGGATGGGTATGCATGTCAAGTGAATATGAATACAAACTGTTTGCAGATCACATGATCAAATATATGCAGAAAATAGTAACACATTCTTCCTATATTTCACTAGCAATGAAATATAGTTGCTTGATTAATACTGCAAGCAATTGTACAGACTTTTTATTTTCATCTCAAAGTCTCCATTTCAAATCATCATCTTGCATGGCTTAGAATATTGTCACTGCATTTTCATCAATGTGTAATAAATCTCAGTCTTCAGAGAGTGTAAAGTGGTGTAAAAGTAAGGTGTATTTACCATCGGTACAGAACTGTCCCCTCCAGCCAGGCTTGCAGGTACATTCACCAGTGGTAGAACTGCACTCCGCTCCATTCTCACACTGGCAGTCATGGCGACACATCAGACCATAGCGACGAACAGGACAAGCTAAGGCAAATAAATTACAAATGATAATATAATAATGTTTCAAAGTGATGTAGGATGTACTACTACATGCTGTTATCATCCTGGCTTTAGCTGAGCTACCATGACTTCAAGGGATATATTCCTGCCAGGTACCCACTAACTTGACCAGAAGATATGGATGAAGGGCCTTGATGATGAGAGAGATCTAGTGCAGTTGGGATTCAAACCCATGGCCTTCGTACAAATGGCCTAAACCAATCTGCAAGAATCTTCAGGATTGAAGGAGGCAGATTATCCCGAAGAAGAAGAATATCCCATGCAACTACCATAAATCCCCACAAATATAACAATAATAAAATAACAAACATTTAGTACATAATCTCCCTCTCCAACATCAATCCAATTTTACTTGATGTTTGTCCAGTTGAGTTATGCAACAGACAGACATCTGCTTCAACATTATATTAAAAACGCAGCTGAAAAGAAAACATAAACATTAAATATAGTTTGAGAAAGTACAATTGCAAACAAATATGAGGACATGAAGCACTTGGTTTGCAGCTACTTACGATCCCTGCAGTTTTCTCCAAAGTATCCGAGAGGGCAGAGACACTCCCCTGTAGACTTGTCACAGACCTTGTCCTCAGTACATGTGCAGTTATTGCGACACGCAATGCCCCACGTTCCATCAGCACAATCTGAAAATACACAATTTGAAAAAAAATCGGGTCAGAAATTCTGGTAGCGGATTTTGGAGGGCTGCACAAATTTTGTCGGACTTGTTGAAAGGTCAGGACCAACTGACAGAATGATGAATTCTTCGTTAACACCTATATGATGTTTCAACCATCTACAATTTAACAACTGTAATAAGACAAGCATGAAAGGAATACAAATTTCAAAATTACAAAAACATCTGTAATAACAAAAGGGTTGAATCAGAACAAATTGATGGAATTGAATAAAATAGAAAAAAGCTACTGACCATCGAGAGAGTTAAATTAGAATAGATTGATGGGAGTGAATAATATAAGGAAGAAATTATAGAAATATAAGGCTGGAATACTCCCCAGGGAGTGGAAAACGTGCACTTAATGTGCAGGAATGATTGCAGTGTGTATCCGTTGACCGGGGTAATAATAATATGTAAACGCTGTGATATAGTTTACTATGAAGAGCGTAGCTAAATGCCGATTATTATTATTATTATTATTATTAAGAAACTACTGACCATCGAGACAGCTGGTGCCAGTCTTGCCTGCCTCACAGAAGCACTCTCCAGTGATGGAGTTACAATCGTTGCCGCCACATCGACACGAGAACTTGCAGTTCACACCATAGCTACCAAAATCACAGGCTGAATAGGAAAAAGAATGCAAATGCAAATAAATTATATTAAATACAGAAAATCAATAAGCAATAATGGTAAATTTTCTATTTTGACAAGGAGACTAATTTGCTTGAAACCACGTTACATAACTGTATAACATGAGTAACATTATGTTTAATCTATGTTATACTGATCAGGCTTTATAAACTAAATAAATTTAAGAACATTGCCAATATTTGTGCCCATCAGTGAAGCCTTTGATTGTAACTGTTATTGCAATTGAGCCTGAGATAATGATACAGATATTTTGTTTTGATGGAGTCAACTAGTTTCAAGTTTCAAGTTTATTTATTTATCTTTCGTATAACACACATTACAAATATATGTGAACATATAACAAAATTAACTGAATATGGCGTTACAATAGAAAGATGAGGTGACCTTGTTGAAAGCAAGGCTTGTGGAGTTAAAGTCCCTCATGAGTTGATTATGAGTATGTCCAAATAGACAAAAACTCGTCAAAATATAAATACTGCATTTTGTCTATTTGGACATACTGTGAACTACTGTGAAGAACTCACATCTCTCGCATGCCTCGCCTGTGTATCCTGCAGGACATTCCCTACTGCACTCCCCAGACACCTTGTTACACATGGATGCATCCAGACACTGACATACATGGCGACACTGCTCTCCATACATCCCAAGGCGACACTCTGGGGGAGATAAACAAACAGTCACATTTTAGTAAAAACATGTTCATAACATTATCTTTAATATTAAATAAGGCACCATTCGTGTGCACATTCATTACTTGACATAATTCTGTTTGAGAATACAATCATTACATAAATTCTGAAACCAATGAATTGCCATGCAACAAATTAATTTTGTGATTTGGGGTAGTTTATTTATCTCTCTGTGCTGTAAATAAGCCAGATAACTCTATTTTGTAAATTTATATTGAATATTTTCCTGGCATATATCCCTCATAGCTCTGCATACCTGTGAGTAGTCAGACACACAAATAGACTTACAGATGAGAAAGTACTATATACCATTTTCTTCATAGCCTGAGAAAGATTTGCATAATATGCCAGCAATAGAAACAAGTCCAAGTAAATCGGTAGGACGACAGCAAGAAAGATACAGTTTGATCACATACAGATGGACAAACTAACAAAGCAATGAAGAGACATACCATTTTGACAGCGATCTCCCTCATAGCCTGGTTTGCACCTACACTCTCCATCCACAGGCTCACAGCCCAGGGAGTGTACAGGGTGGCAATCACACTGCTCACTGCACATACTGCCGTAGTAGAAGTTGGGACATGCTGTGGACAAAGAATTGGGATTCAAATAAAACATAACATTTTGAAATAAAATAGGAACATACCTTTTGTTCCAATTGTTGCTATTCTGTAATGTGTGGAGAAGAGCATTATCACTACTGGTTTTTAAAAAGAGGAGTTGAAATTGCTTTACTGAAAAGAGCTGTTTTACTAAGATTCAAATTTGATGTTTAGGGGAACTCAAGGCAGTACAATGGGTATAAGAGAGGGGTTTCTTGTTGGTTATGATTTATTATTAGCTGTCCTGTTGATCAAAAGTAAAGGGGAAATGATCTAATTGCTCTCAGATAATATGTAACATTATAGAGGGTAGTGAGATGTTGACTTACGTTGGCTGCACTGAGGTCCAAAGTATCCTGGTCTGCAGAGGCAGGTCCCCCAGCGCTTGTCACAGGTGATCCCTGAAGGGCAGTGACACTCCTTGCTACAGTCACGCCCCCAGCTACCAGGAGGGCAACCTACGCCACACGGGCAACAAGGCAAAACAATTCAATTTAAATTTAAATTGGTTACATTTCAATCCTCAAATTTTGTTTTTTAATTTGTCGTTTGTTAATTTTAAAATTTAGATTGTGAACATTTACATATTTACACAGTATTTAAAAAGAAGTTCAAGTTGTCACCAATGTCTTAATGCTTGTGTTCATGTTCTATAGATCACAAAACTTGGTCTTTCTAGTTCATAATCAAATGATGTTACAGCAAATTACTTCTTTAGGAATATTCAATAGGCTCTTTAATGAGCGAGTTCATGTTCTATAAGTCATACAATCTGGTCTTAAGTTCACAATTAAATTAATTAACAACAAATGGAATGGCTCTAGTCCTTCTTGGAATAATAATTTGACAAGGGCTGAAGGCGTTACCGTAACTGACAAGGCAAACGTCTTTAATACAACAATAACTCAACAAATGCATGCAAACATTGATGAGCATGCATAATGAATAAAGTAACTGGATAACTTAGAACAAGCCCCTGTATTTGGGGGTTAGTGGGGTACTCACCATCATCACAGTATGTTCCCCCGATACCAGGCAGACAGGTGCAGTCCCCTGTGATGGGGTCACAGGTCCCCCCATTCTCACACAGACATGGCTGCGCACAGTTCAGACCAAACGTGCTGGATGGGCAGGCTGCAACATCAATCACATTTGACATATTTTTATTTACATGTTTAAATTCTTGCAATTACAAGGAACTGTAGATTTCATAATAGCAGTTATTTGTATTGTTACTTCATTTCAAAGCAATTTATTATTGTTGTGACAGAAATAACAAATTGTTTATATGGACATCCGTCACAATAATGAAGAGAGAGAAGTTACTTACTCTCATTACAGACGATGCCCTGCCAGCCAGCCAGACACTGACATCCACTCAGGTCATCCTTACAGCTGGATCCATGCATGCACTGCTCACACGAAAACTGACAGTTAGGCCCAAACGTGCCTGCGATTGGGCAAACTGTATGAGAAAGTATGGAATGAAAGAGACAGGAAAATGGTTTTAGCTATCATCATCATCATCATCATCATCATCATCATCATCAACACCATCACCACCACCATCATCATCATCATCAGCATCAGCATCATCATCACCACCACCATCATCATCATTATAATTGTCTTCACAATTCCCCATCATCATATGCATCTCATCCTATGCATTCTCTTCATCATTACAATAGTGACAGCTTTCATCAGTTTGGTGTTACTATGGAAACCAACTTACATGATCTTGGAGAGCCTTGCTCGAGTCCGAGTCTGTCGCTGAACTGATCAGGGGGGAAGACATCAGGGGAGTATGGGATCAGAGGTGTTGGTGGCGGTCGGAACTGCAGTCCTGGTCAACAATAAGGAATAAAGTGATGAATTAATCTAAATCAAACAAATAGTTAGGGCCCTGTATGGGAATTATAACTTCTAGTCAGGAACATGTTAGAGGTATTAATTTCAGGTACATTCAATCATACAGATTAGTGTACAAGAACATGAAAATCAATATTCCTGCAAGTTACTGGCATTTTTGTACAATTGATCTATAATAATCATCTCCATTATATCCATTCAAGCTTCTCATCTATATCTGCATTATCAATACTGTATCCTGTCTATTAATCAATGGCATCATTGTTATCAGCAGTATTCTAACTTAAAACATTCAAATAAAGCATACTTGTGTCACCAGTAAAGACAGATTCTTCCTAAAATGCATGTGAAGGACCTCTATCTTCATGTTTATTTCTGTTTCATCACTATCAATGCGATCACATTTACATTTCCCCGAAAAGAGAGCCTGAACTCACTTCTGTGGCATGAGAAGCCATCATCAGCCAGCACAAAGTCTGGTTGACACCTGCAGGTATAGGATCCCTCCTGGTTGATGCACTCCTGCTCACAGTTATGGCTACCACTCTGGGCACACTCATCCACATCTGCAGACATAAACAATAATGTGCATTTTAATTCATTTAGGCCTTTACAAAACTGAATGCACATAAACATTGTACATTATATACTTCTTTTATGGGTGATGTATTGATATGTTGCTTGAATTTCAGAGTTCTCAAATCTTCCTTGAATATCATGACAAACAGGGATTCTTGGTTTACTCAATGTTGACTACCTGATCTTAAGATATGAAGCTACTATAAATTCCAGATCCAATCTATGACATGCATTATCAACGTATTTAATATTTTAAAAACAATAGAATTATGCTAAACATCAACAAGGTAAAACACACACACACAAACAAAAATAATACATTTTGGTATGGAAATTGTGTGTAGTATGAATAGGATGATAGAACTGCTTGTTGACCTACCGACACATGTGCAGTTATCATGGCTGAGCAGGAATCCTGCCCTGCAGATGCACCTATAGCTACCCTCTGTGTTTATGCATGTATCCATCACTGAGCAGCAGTTCTGGTCAGACTCACACTCATTCTTATCTGCAAAACAACAAGGACAAATACAACACCTCCAAACTTAAAACTTAAAAGACAAATTTAGAACTTTTCAAACATAAAGGAAAATTGAATACAGAAAATACTGCTGAAAACTGCTTGCCTGCTAAAAAATCGCCAACGAGGTAAAATGAGGGTCGTATAAATCCTAGCTTTCAATCCTAGCAGGATCTTTGTCAGGGCAAGAGTCTAAGGAAAACTGACAAGAAATGTTCAACATAAACAAATTAAGAAAATAAGGTCAGCAAAGCACTTGTCTAACAATCGGGACGTCTCAATTTGAATCACAAGAAATCCTACTTTCGTTGCTCTTTTTCATTAACAAATTTAAATAAAAATAAATCATATAAAAGTTTGGACTTAAAAATAAATGTATAACTGAAGATTGAATAATCATTGTCATCTTCAGCAGCAACATGGTCAGTAGCATCATCAGCATAGTTACAATCTCTATAACCGAGAAGGGCTTCAACAGCTTCTTGAAAATGGGGGGGGGGGGACATCGGCAAGGGTGTGGGAGGGGGTGTTCCCCTCCCACAATAGGGAGCTTTTGCAATTTTGGGCTTGAATTTGTGCGATTTGGTGCAAGGCAGAAATTGTACATGATACATGACTGTCAGAGTGAAATCGATGCAATCCATGGATCAATCATATATAATGTATACATTAAAAAAAAATGTGGAGGGGACAATTCCCCCCCCCAACTTTCAAAAAGGTGGGGGGATGTTCCCCCTGTGCCCCGCCTGTTGACGCCCATGATAACTGATTACGACGACTTGTTATTTACCTCTGCATGTGATCCTGTCTTGGTTGAGCTCATATCCGATAGGACAGGTGCAGATGGGTTCCCCTCTGCTCACTGTGCAGTTGTACTGGCAGCGGTGGTTCTCACACGGTCCAATGGCCTCTACAACCAGGTGGGCTTTCACTGCAATCAAACATCACAAACTCTTGGATAATATATTTTCTATTAAATTACTTAGACTTAGTAACTCTAGTATCATCCGATGTTGTTGCTACTAAATAAATTTGTATGCAATTGCCACATTGTCATGTAATCACCAAGATGATCAATATCAAAGCAATCATTATCATTTCCTAACAAGTTACGAGTTCAAAAGGCACAAATCATTTCAATCTCAAATTACATCTACTATAATAGAAAAATGAATATGATATTCAATAAAAAACTGCAAAAACAGGACAAAATAATTTAAATATACTACAATACCCCATATTTTAGCAACAAGATACGTTTTTTTCTTTTCTTTTGGTATAGTACAACAAACTGTGAAATGTCATAAAGATGATTCAAAAGGTATTCTGAAAGCTTGTTCAATAACTGAGAGAAAACATGAGAAGTATAAATGAGTTGAGACTTACATCTGCAGGTCCTGCCATCAGCCTCCAGTGCATAGTTAGATGCGCAGTCACAGCTGTAGGAGCCCTGTGTGTTGGTACACTGCTGACTGCAGTCATGGTTGCCTGATGCACACTCATCAATATCTGAACCAAACATACAAACACAACACAAACATCATCTCATTGAAACATTTTATCCTTAAAACACATACAGCGTGAGATTTACACGCCTCCACTTTCCCTGTTTTGCTTCTATATGGTAAATCAATTATTGCTTCTAAGTCTAGTCTTTATACTTATCATCATT
The DNA here is from genome assembly GCA_031471515.1 of Dendraster excentricus. Classification (NCBI taxonomy): domain Eukaryota; kingdom Metazoa; phylum Echinodermata; class Echinoidea; order Clypeasteroida; family Dendrasteridae; genus Dendraster; species Dendraster excentricus. The sequence goes on along the minus strand of JAUELG010103169.1, from coordinate 1,671 downwards.
CTATATACTTATACTTGGCAAAATATATCAAATACCACTGACAAAACAAAGAATAAAAACTTGTTTTTGTGGTAGCTGGTTGCGGTTGTATCTCACTACATTGCAGTCAATGGGTGGTCCTTTGACTACATGTTTACATTTTCAAGACATAATTTCTCAATTGTCTGGAGGAGTTCCTTCTTACTATTCCTTGTCTACTGACCTACATCCATATGTTGGTTCAATGAACTCCACACAAATACACAAAATCACACAACCTCCTAAGTTAATGTAAATGATTGTTTTCTCTTGCGCAAGAGGACTGTTATTTTCCCCACACTTATAAGACCAGTGATTTATCTAAAAGACACATTTGGTTGTAATGAAGAGATTTGCAATGAGAATTGTAAAACTTTTATTTTGTGATTGACATGGCATATTTTTGCAATGTCATTCCTTTTCAATGCAGACTTTCATCTGAATTCCAGGATATTTTAATAAGAGAATAAGTGCTTCTCCGCATTTTCCTCTCTTAGCTCAATGGAGGACAAGAAGAATATAACTCTTCCCCATGGTGTCTCCCTTTGGGTGTTACCCAAATCTTTGTAAGTCTTTGCATGAACAAAACTAACCACATTATCTGTTATCATGTGGCACCCTTTTGCCATTACCTTTGGAAGTAAACGTTCACACCATAAGTTGATAAATAACAACTCAATGCATATCATTCTTACATCAGATTAAAATTTAAACTGATGTAGAAACAAAACACTTTCTCTACAATTTCAAGTTTTCTTTTGGGTCTATACACTTTCCCAAGAGTATAATGACTGACTAAACCAAAACTAGAACATAGTATATGTTACAAGGAGACCCCTTTTCTTTGCCAGCTTTTTGCTTGGGGAATAAATATTCACACCTTCTGTTGATGAAAAATATCTTAATATGAAACATTCTGTTATGGATGCAGAAGTTAGAATTATTATTACTTTCCCGAGTGTTTAATATGGTGTATATATCACACTTCCTTTGAGTCTTTGCACGTATGACACCTGTTTAGGTTTAGCCCCCTTTTTTGTCTGTTTCTTAGGGAATAGTCATTATATTTACACCTTTAGTTTGGTGAATAACAACTCAAAGCAGAATTTAGAATCCCTTAACAACATACATTGCCATTTACTTTCTCTACTTTCTCACAAACAGGAAATCATTTCCAAATCTCTCATCTATTCCCTATTGAAACAACTGGCCCCCTTTCATCCATCGCTAAGGACAGGTATGTTTACTCCTCCACTTGGTGAAAAACATCTCAATAATAAAGCAAAACCTCTGTTTACACCATAACACAATTTAGAATCAGTCAGGAAATATGCCTTGAAATAGGTATGTTTACACCCTTAGTTGAAGCATTTATTTATAGGCAAAAAAAAAAAAGACGCAGATTTCAAGTCGTATCGTTTATTCTCTAGTGGAACAGAAATAGTATTATATTGCAAAGTGACCCCCATTTGAGCTATGTCTGGGGAGGATTAAGTTCCTGAATAACAACTCAATATGACACAAATTGAACATGCCTACTACTTGTGGCCCAGCTTGTAGTTGATGATCATCATACTTTAAGTGCCTCTCTCAGCACTAATGTTCTAGCACATTCAGATCACTGCATTGCTTAATACATCCCCATCAATATAT